>JAOEHY010030088.1:0-42421 GCA_025447955.1 Psilopsiagon aurifrons | reverse complement strand
CCTCCCTCCCTCCCTCTTTCAAAGCTGTGTTTATTGTGATTCAAAGGCGCCATTTCAAGAAAACCCACAGATATTTACACACGTAAACATACAACTCAGGATCTGAAAATACACATGAAGACTTACAAGCAAATCTAATTCTTTCTCTGAAACTAGCAATAGAAGGCCTGGGATCCAAAACTGCATCATCTTTCAGTATCTCCACTTGTAGGGTTGCAATTTTCTTGTGAATGGCTGCATGAACTCACCCACAGAATGCAGTTGCTTCTTAAAACTATTTGAAATGAGCAGCAAAAGTAAATAGACCTCATCTGAATACCCTGAAAGCCCACTGAGGACACACTGAATATAACGGCTTAAATGTTGCTTTTTTAGTAAGCGCTCATTTCTGCTTTTTTCCCTTAAAAAGCTCATCTCTTCCTTGTGCAGTTTCCACCCTGCCTTCTCTACCTGCCTTCCTTGCTAAGGCTAAAGGTTTATAATCTGATGCCAGAAGCGAAGGAGGCTGTATCAGCTCAGCCTTGCAGAGACATTTCATCAGGAGCACTAAGCAAAGAGCAGAACATCTGTCCTCCATGTAAGGACTGTTTATTACCCCATGTTTCTTGTAGGTCTCCTATCACCTACATCAAGGCTCCAGTTGCATAAATCTGTTTTTTTTCACAGCTAAAATGGATGGATTTTTAGGCTTGGGGATGCATGTAATGTGTGAGGAAAACAAAGCATGAGGCCAGATAAAGGAAAGGAAACCTTAGGAAAGAAGTTGTTGCTGATATCAGACCTTTCACCTCACAATCACACTGCAGAGCTTCATGGTCCTTCAGCCACATCCAAAGGACAAGAATTCCAACTCCTTAGCAGTGAAGATGGCCATACCCATGCCACAGCCTGGAATACAGCTTTGCAGGACAAACATTTTTGGTTTTCAAATGACAGAGAATATCATCATCTGCATGAGCAACACAGGTCAAGCATCAGAAATAAGTAAGAATGCTTTCAAATGTTTTCCAAAATTTATTATTAGGGAAATTGTTTCATTTTGTTTTGCAAATATAGTGGCCTTCCAGTGCTTCTGGTGAATTAGTACATTTCTCTACATATTTTTGTCACATACTATTTCTAGACTAAGTCTCCATCTTTTTGCCTGGTGCATGCATACACAAGGTAGAAAGTCTCCAGCACATTAGAATAATACAGTATTATCTGATACTTAAAAACAAGGTGTTGTAACTACATTTTGAACCAGCAACTGCGAGTTGATTGCAATGCCCTGGTAAGATTTCAGTGACACAGAGAATTACAGGATTGGGGTTTCTTCCAATGAGTTTAACACAGTCCCAATTCACTGCTCTTGGAGGAGCTTTGAAGTCTTCACGCTCATGTAAAAATCCAATGTTTGAAAGGTTAGAGTAAAATTCAATTATTCTTTTCCTCCAGCTTGACAGCAGCTATGCAGGCAGTAGTGTTATGGCAGATACTAACTATTTCAGAAAGGAGAAATGACACTTTACAGTGGTGGGCTCTCTCTGAACATAACTGTACATCAAGTAAAAAGCCCAGACTTACTAGAGGCACTCAAGGACCAAATCAGACTGGGCCCATATGCTTCCACTGGTATCAGGGGAACTCTATCATCTCATAAAGTCTAGACCCCCAAAATACTAACATTATGTTATTGTTCTGTATTTTTAATTGATCATAATTAGCAAAATGAGGTGATGTTTCTCCTTGCAATCAGTTTCTGGAAACTTAAAATATTCTTGGCTTAGGATAATGTTCTTAAAAATCAAAATCTCATTTTGCATGTGAGGACACATACAATGGAGCCATGAGCTTTGATAGGAATAGCACTAGAATACTGGTAGTGAATAAATAAAACCAGAGCAGAAGTCCTTCAGGCAGCATATGGATCTTGGAATACCCTACAACACATGGTGCAGTTATGCTTACAATGAAAGAAAATAATAAGGAACATAAGGTCATAAGGTAATTAAGGTGGGAATGGACCACAGAAGGTCTCTAGTCCAAGCTCCTGCCCCAGGCAAGGTCAGTTATGAGGACAGGACGGGTAGTCCAGGGAGTGATCATGTTGGGTCTTGAAAAATTCCAAGGACAGAGACTGCCCAATCTCTCTGAGCTTCAATGTTGACTGCCTTCATGGCAGACAATGTTTTTCCTTACAACCAGTGTGAACTCCTGTTTCAATTCACACCCTTTCTGTCTCTCATCTCCCACCATTTGCTGCTGTGAAGAGCATGGCCTGTCTTCTCAATGACCTTCTCATAGGTATGCGGGAGGCTGCTCTTGGATTCTCTGAAGCCTTTGAAGCCTTCTTCTCTCCCAATTGAACAAACCCTGAGCCCCCCATATATGTAGATGGGACCTCACAAATAAATATTGGGGGAAAAGGAAAATGAATCTCAATGCCCTCAAAACCTCATGAAAACCAGAGTGAAACCCTGTTACTGTGGTCTCACATTATAATTCCAGGCCACTAAAAAATGAAATTAGCACAAAATAACCACAGACAAAATATGGTAATTAATGTCAATTACCCTGGTTGCTATAGAGACATGACTAAAACAAGCAGAAGTTACTGCTAAGTTCAAGGTGAACCACAAATATAAGTGGCTGGCATGGTCTTTTTTTCTGTAGCTGATTAGGACTTTAAGTCTTCTGGCTCATAAACAGTTATCGATAGAACTTAATCCATTTAATAATCCCATAATCACTTTAATCCAGTTGGCTCAAAGTATTTTGCAACTGGTTCCTCTAACTGATTAGCAACAGTCTTTTAAGAAATAAATAAAAGCTATCTGTGCACTGCACATGCAGCAGCATTTAGCAAAGGACTGGTTTCTGCAAGGCAAAATTGAGTGTGGCAAAATCTCTGTAAATTATAAATGTGGAACCCCACGGCACAAAGGGCTTTTAAGAGTCTTCGATTTTATTAACATGCACCAAAATCTCTTTAGCTTTTGCAAAATATAACTGGGAGGATGCAAGGGAAACTTGTCAAAGGACAGTCCTTGTACCAGGTGTCTTTGGAGGTAAATGTGCAGTGAGGGTATCAATTGGAGTGAACAGTGAACTCTGATGGCTTAAGGTGCTTTGGATGTCAAGGACATGGAAGGCATTGATTTTTTTCCTGATTTGCCCCTATTTTACTAAGACAATCTGAACTGGCTGACTGATAATTTCATGGCAAATGCTTTAAGAAGTGTTTTGTTGCAGTTTGGAGCAACAGCCATTTGGAAGACGTGTTGTAAACTATAAATTCCTCCCTGTGTTCCCTCCCCCTGGCACTATTTCTGGAAATTTCATTTTAAACACAACTTTTGGCTCAGATGAAAACCAAAAAAAACCAAAGAAGTTTTCACTTTATTTTTTGTATGGCATTCCACGTTGCAATGGCAGTACCGAAAGAAGGGGCAATGCATAACGGGACATTTTGGGTTTATTGAGACATGATTTCTCACTGGAAAACAGTTTAGATGAAAACATGCTGAGCAGGCCTGTAATGATATACTTTGATGTTAACTAGTGAAAAAAAGTATTTTATACAAGATCAGCATTAATTACTAGAATGATTATTTCATTGCTTAACTCCTGGACATTCCTATGGTGTGATTTATGAGCCGCAGGTTCAGTTATAAATGCTGTCTACTGGTGATCTTTCTATGTCTGTACAACACTCAGGAGCTCAGAAGTAGCACTCCCAAGACTTCTCATTAACCACCCTGTGGCAGGCTGTGAGGCTGCACCTGTTAAAAGTTTTAAAGAAAAGGACTTCAAATGGATTTTTTCCGGATTTGGGCTCTACCTCATCATCTGAACTTGCCTAAGACAACCGGCATGAAAGGCAGTGCAGAAAGATAGCTGGTTGGGTTGGATTTGCCAGCTGAGATCTCCTCAGCTGTCACCTGTAGCACCTGGGAAGAGTAATCAGCTTGGAGCACATTTCCTGGCTTATCTGAGGTGTTTTCACAGAGCACAGCAATCTTTTAGCCGTCCCATACCATGGGGAGCTTTTGTCTGCCGACACTTCTCTCAGTTGACAGTCACAAGGAAATTGAATACTGCCTGAGTTCACAGTGCCTGCAGGAACAAACTCAGGTAATATCTCTGCTTTTTGGACTCAAGTCCTTGACTTACACGCTCTCTCTCTGAGTGGAACAAATAGGAAATAATAAAGACAACGCAGATCGATGACTGCCTTGTGTTTGCAGCTGTAGGGAGTTTTCAGATTTCATTAAGTTACCAGCTGAAGTTTTGGCTGAGTCAAACTTAACATGTGAATGACTTGAGACAGGGTTTAATCTCGGGATGGGAACTGGTATCTGGAAATTGGAAATTGGATCACAGCCCCTAGTGATTCTGGGCTAACTCTTCAAGGGAGGCAGAATTCATCTCTGCTTTTCAAAGGTCTTCATAAGCTGTAGGTTTTGACATGAGCTTGTCTAGAGGCAGGATGTCCATAGGCTAAATAAATAGTACGGAAGAAATATTATTTCAGGTCAAACTGAAGTAGAAAACGATTTGAGGTTTTGGTGATTTATTTTGGCAGGTTAATGAACCTAACCAGTTTTTGGGTGGAAAATCAGAAAACAACCAAGGAATTGCAAATGCTTTGGATTAACTGAGAGTACTTCATCCAACTTGAAAATTGTAATGTGCTTTTTTATTGCCTTATTATTTCAGCTTTTTTAAACTTCATAAAATCTGTGCCAGTTTTCTTTTTAAAAGACCAAGAGAAAATAGGCATTTTTGAAATAAGACCTCCACAATTTTTAGATTTTTCTACTTCTACAGCAAAAATGTTTGTCAAATTAAAAAACAAAATAAAACCATTTTTATACAAAAATTCTCTTTCATTAAATTAAATCAATTATTCGAAAAAAATAAAAAAAGCCTTTGCACAAAGTGAGAGCTTGAGTCAAACTGAACTTTGTGCTGCTGCTTCTTTGCATCCATTGTTATTCATGACAAATCATCACAAAGGGGCTATAGGTTTATTTTTCTATGTCATACATGATTGAATGGGTGTAAATGCCCTTCCCCACTGATGGAGGTCTCTTCCAAGTCTCACTTCCCAGAGATAAGGCTTATCTATAGTTTGTGTTAGTTACCACAAATCAAAAGCAATGGATTTTCCTCTGATCTATTTGTAATGAACATGTTCCTTTTTCTCCTTTAGGGGAATTATTTAGTAGAATTAATGGGGCTGTAAGTCCATAGAGTAGTTTTCAGGTGGGTTACTTGCACCTCTGTTAGTATCACATATCCTTTTACAGATGCAATGAAGAGAGAAAAAACTCCCAGCCAATGCTCAGTGTACTTTAAGGCTCTTATTGAGACTCGTTAAAGATGCTGCTTTATGTGACATATTTGCAAAATAATGAAAAATAAAGAGAAATATTGTTATGTGCTACTTAACACAGTTATGGCAAGTAAAGGGCTTGCTTTCATGGGTGTTTATATGAACAGCAGAAGAAAAGGTTGGCCAGAGAAAGGATGAATACCTAAGTGTGGAGAATGGCTAAGAGGGAAATGAACTTAAGGAATCACCAAAGCATTGTTTATAAAAGCCAAGGGAGGTGCAGGCAATTTGGGAACAGTCTATTCTGCATGAGCAGCAAAAGTTTTGAAGAAAATACTTCCTCCTACGACGGAGGAATAAGTTCTCATATGGGCTGCATCATGAGGACTGTGATTACTGCAGTGGTCACAGTTGAGATTGCAGAAGGGAATGGGCAACTGGTGTTTGTGTGACTCCAACACTTTGCAACCCAACTCAAACACTCTTGGTTTCTAAGCACTACCTGAGAACTTGTGGTGAAGCCAAAGCCTGTGCTTGTAGATTTATGTCAGCACCCAGAAGCAGCAAGAACCTAATTTTCTTTCTGTGTGCACTTCTCTGTCTGATTAAAACACATGGCAAGGAACATTTAGGTTTTTAATTTCTTCCTATAGGAAGCATCACCTCTGAATTAAGTTTGGGAAAGCATCCAACTACTGTTACACCCCATAAACAAGTCCTGATTGGGATGTGGGCAAAGCATACTCACTACTTCTAACAGAAGCTTTCTCTTGGTCTGGGTAGGCACTTAGCAATTCCAGCTAGAGGATATTTCTTGGGACTGCAGAAGTAGTCTTGATATCCTAAGTGAGTTCTAGGACTTCCAGATACTTGACTGCTTCAGGAAATGTCAATGAAAGGGAGATGAAGGAGCATGAAAGAAGTCTTGGTTTTGAACTCCCAGCGAAGTCTGATCTCTGTCCAATTCAATTTGAGTGAATGCTCTGGTCAATCTGATCTTTCCCAGTTTCCACCATCCCTGAGGAAAACCTGGGATAGAAAAGTGGGATACAAGTGCTTGGAGTCCTACAGTCCTGCTGTCACCATCACTGCTGCTGTCACCTGTACTGACCAGAAGACACAAGCTTGTGCTTCATTTGCATCGTGTGACTGATGCACAAATGCATTCCCACTGCTTTAACAGGACTTCCTGATATGCCATTATCCATTTGGCTTATTTTGCCCTCTGCAGCTGATAGCAGTTTTATATAAGATTATGGTGAGTTTTCCTATCCAGGAAGATGAGAAAGTTCTGCAGTTGAATCACTTCTGTTCAATCCTCATTAATTCCTTTCCCCAGAAACAGTGACATCCTAGTGAAGAAAGACTGGAGCCATCTCACGGGCATAGCTTTCCAGTGTGCTTGTATTCTGCTGGGTACCACTTTCTAATGCCCAGAAACAACTTTTACAAGAGGAAAGCACAAGGCAGCAACTCTTTGCTCATGCAATTACAGTGATTGTCTACACAAATCAAGTGGGTTTGTATGCAAATGGCCAGTAAGCACTGAGTGGATGCAGTGGCTTGAATTTCAATTTGCAATGAATAGTTGCATATGCAAACATGTGTAAAAATGTGTGTGTGTATTAATAGCTGGCAAATCAACCTCCCTTTCAAAGAGTTTTTTGGCTTATGTCAGTTAAAAACTCTTCGGTGTGCGTATGTAACCCCTTGCAAGTGAATAGAAGCTGTTTCGAAAGCAATGATTACTGTTAACTCTCAGTCACTATAATGCTTCCAGATATGTTAGGAAGCTTATTACCAATAATTAGTAATTAGCAGCAACTATTTTATGGAGCAGAAAAGAGTTGATTACAGTTGTTTTATCAGCTGATATAATAATAGAAAAAAGCTTGTTTCAGAGATAGGAGAAAAAGGGATGATTTCAGAAAGCTGGGTCTTGCTTGCCAGCCATCCATCACCGAAAGAACAGCTTCAAGGATTAGGAATTATTGATTTTAAGCGGATTAACTCTCAGCTACAGATAGTTCAGTTTCAGGGCATCATTGTAAGCCGAGCTGGAGCCATAAACCAGCTGGCACTGGGAGCCTGATCTTAAACTCCATCAACCTATTTGAACAGCAATTTCAGCGACACCTTTGAGTTAGGAAGTCCCCAGCTTGAGAGGAGCCTCAACTCTTGGAGCATGTGGCACCAGGGAGAAGCCATTTACAGACAATTTCTTCCAGATGGAAGAAAAGTGTTTTCTGAAATGAGGAACAGGTTTGTTCCATGAAAGTGAGCTGTGGGGATTGCACTTGGCACACATTAATTCCTGCATTGCCTCTAGCATCTTCTGAGCTAGATGAGAAAGTACCAACAGGTAAATATCGTCTCTGCTGACTCCACTCTGCCTCCTAATGCTCTATGAGTTAATTAATTTTTGCTCACTTTGATTTGACATTCCTATCTGTGATATGTTTATCCTTCTAATGGGAACTTCTCCTGTTCCTGGCTCCCTCTGAAAGGTTTAACAAATGGCAGGGACTTTTCAGGGTGGGTAATGAGCCTTTCATTTTGTACCTATTTATTCATTATGATTCAGTAGTATCTGGAAAACAACACATTGAAAGGCTGTCTGTGTGTTTAGTCTCTGTTATTTAAAAAATGAAAACAAAACCAAAAACCTCTCACACCCCCAGGTCTATTATTGCCTTTGTGCTAGTTAGACCTAAGATATCTCAAGAATTACATTTGCTACTCTGCAACTAAGGCCTATGCCATCACAATGTGTCATATTGCTCCGAAAACCTCGGCGACCTACTCAGTCCTTGGACTTTCTATGGGGACTTCAGGCAATTATGCCAAGCAGCACTAGCTCTAAATGTCTTTGTGCAGACCTGAAGTGAAATTCATTTCCCATTTTCAATTGGTCCTTGCACATTTCTGTTACCAGGATCCTGATATACCTGCAGAGATTGAAGAAGAGGGTGTGTTTACCACTCAAATCCTATGGAATATCTTACAGTATCAGTGCAGAAATGGATACACTTATTGATATTCATATCAATATGACTTTGAGATGGAAGAGACAGAATGATTTAGCAATGGAGGTTGAGACAGCAGAAGAAAGAGGAGGATGGAAAATGATAGAGGTGTAAGACAATGAAAGATATGGGAGACAAAGGAGGGAAAGAGAATGGTAGAAAGGAATAAGCAGCGAGCAGAGCCACTCCTTCAAAAGCATCTTGCTTTAGTGACCATCAAGACAGGACATTAGTAAAGATGAACCACTGCTAAGATCTAGCTGGACAGTTCCTATGAACTGCATGCAGACAGCAAAAACTATCCCACAACTATAATTTTAGATGTGGTGATGTTAGCAAAAGCTGTTAGGCAGTTTGCTACAGGCAGAGACATTCAGCAAGAAAGCTGACTGGGAAGTTATATTTCTTCCCACAGATAATTTTTCACAAATAATACTGTTCCACTGCCTTGGAAGAGACCCTATGTCTTACGTATGGGGAGGACTTAATGGACTCTTATTTTCTTTTATTAAACCATTCTGCCCTACAGCAATACTTCAGCTCCCACTACCCAGGGTAAAACTTCTGCCCCCAGCTTAGCTATGGTAGCGCTGGAAAGGGCTTGGAGCAAGGGCAACAAAAAGTGACAGGCTGAGCAATGTCTTTTCACCACCCTCCTGCTACTGATAAAGTGATAACTGCATGTGCTCAAGCATTATCCAATGCTGCTTGAGGGAGTCTCTCCCACATATTACTGGTAACACAAGACCAGCCAGCCCCTCTTCCAGGGTGAGCTCTTAACAGAGTGGGAGCTGAGTCATCCGCTATGGTCCTGGGCAGGTTTTCAGTCTCTGCTTGGATAACTGTGTCAGGCTTGTGTCAGGACATGTGATAACTGAGCATCTCTGTGCAGCAGCCTGCAGCTCTGCCTCGTACTGAGGCTCCTGGCTCCTGGGTATGAGCACCTGATTCAGCTGTGTGCCTCAGCCCTGCTTTTCACTATCCTCTCCCTGGCTTAGTTTAATCACAAGTACTTTGAAACCCCCCAGATTCCTTAGTCCTCTCCTTCCTCTTTCCTTTCCTCTTTTCATGTTCACCTTTGTCTATTTTCCTCACGCACTCTTCCCCTTAATCACTGGCTCCTCAGTTTCCTGAGTCCTACATCCTACTTGCAAGTGACATTTACAGGAAGGACCCTGGAAGAATACCCTTTACCAGAACTTTTCTTCGGCTTCCCAATACTTCTGCAAGTCCCAGGAATAAAGGCCTTGCTGTTCTGCACATGGCAAAGAGGGCCCTCTTTGCTCTCAGCCTCCTTTATTCTTGTGTTTCAAAGCACCTTCATTTTCCCAGCTTTACAAGGCTTTCTCCACTGTTCTTCCCTGACTAATTCTTTCAACAATATTGTGCTTTCAACACTCCGTTTGTGTGTGTGCAAGAGGATGTGTGTGTATGTGTGTGTGTGTGCGCAGGTCTGACCCAAGGGGCTGATGTGCTTTATGCTTTATGCCCACTGACACTCACGCTGTCCTCCTGCACAGCACAGCTCTTGGGGTGCTCTCATCTAATCAGCTGATATACACTTCTGATCTTAACCCTGTAATTTTACCTAGTGGGTGGCTCAGGAATGGCTGACAGCAACGGGAAAGAACATATTGTTGTGATTGCTAATTGTTCTAGGGAATGTCACGCTTTGCCTTCAGATGTGGGTCTGTGGGTACATTTTGTTCCTGATTTCTATGGTGTGATTCTTATGGTCCATGATGAAGCTGTTTTTCACTCCCTGTACAGTATTTCCAAAGCAGAGTTCTCTTGTTGGCTATTGTTGTCTGCTGGACATTGTACGTAGCCTTTTAAGTTTGGAATACTTGTAATCCTCTACTCACTCTTAACCAAGAGCCTCTTGAGACTGAAAAATCATTTCTCAAAACTTGAGGTTTCTCTCTGATATTTCAGAACCCAGCATTGGTCAATGAGTGTGTGTTGCTGCTTTTCCAATACCAGCCCCTGCAGTCACCACAGCCTTAGGAATATCAGCAAAAGGCCACCTCGAGTGCTAGTGGGTCATGGTGATCCATGGCCCGGGATGGTATTTAGTGCTGTCTTTACCACATTTATAGCGCCTTATCCTTGTGTCTCACTGCCCTCTTGCTGTTTGAATCCAGCCGGAGACAGCACTGCCTGATTTACCATTTGTTCATCAATAACAGATTCCTTCTTATTTCTAAAGCCTGATTGTTTACTGCAGCATTTCACTGTTTCCCGCTTAATTGGGCTCCCTAGAAATTAGGCTGTGCATGCACAGCAGGAAACCAAATGCGTCTGCCCTGCTGTTAATACAAGAGCACACTTACATGGTAGATGAGATCCGCAATGCATGCTCTGGTGAGAGATGAATCCAGAAGATTTATCAGGTGGGGTGCATGGGGAGAGGGCTGAAGGTAAAATCACCTGGAAAAGGAGAAGGTCTGTGGGTTTTTGGTCCAAGGTGGCCTGGCAGGCGAATGCCAGTTGGCTTAAAGCTGTATCTGCACATTGCATCTTCCCTGTGGTCCCCATCACAAAGCAGCCGCGATCTGAATGTATGAGCAGTTGTTTACTTGGGAGTTAATCTCAGGACAAAATTCATGATGGCAACTAACCATAGAATGTTGCTCTCAGCCCAGGCCCTCTAGGCTTTTTACTGGCTAATAACTGGCCCCTAACCTCCAGTGATGCCTCTTCACTGGCTGTCTTGGCCTCTCAGTACCCAGCACCAAACCCGCACCCTGACTTCATTTTGCTTTTGCAGCCTTTTGGCAGATGTGCCATGGGCACAGGAGCAGGAGTTTTCTTGTTCCATCTTATCTCCAGACCTTCCTGCACTATCAGTAGCTGGTTCCTTTAGCACAGTGTGGGAAAACTCCTTCAAACACTGTGTCTAGCTCTTTGATGTCTTTCTCCCTGCTGCCTTCTTGCTGCTTCTACGTGCTACTCATAGGTACCACACACTTTACTAGCCACACATGAGGTGAGCTCCTTCAATTGATGTACAGGCACTTGAGTTTTCTCCATCACTCCCAAGGGTCGCTGCTTGGGCTGCATGATTTGACTTCTCACCAAGCATGACATGCATCTGTTTGGCGGCAGTTCCTCCAGCTTTGGCAGCATTTTCTATGCCAAAGTTCGGCTATTTTGGGAGGCTTTTGCTGAAAGATGCTGCTTTAGCTTCAGTGCTCAGCACACACAACACAGGACACAACCTTCCACTGCATCAGACACCTCCTCCTGTGAGTACAACAGCACCATGCAAGCTGCCCGAGGAGGCATAAGGAAAGTACATCTGTGTTCATCCAGTGTGGCACAAAATAATAAAGGGGGAAAATAGATGCAGTCTGAATATTATGCCTGAATTTTCTATTATTACTATATCACTGTGTCAAAATTGAAAGCAATGTAAGATTTCTCAAGAGAGGCCATCCATAATGCATTGCAGAGCTGTGTGTAGGTGGTTTATGAAATGTATTTTATTCAAACCGGTATATACAACACTAACATTATTGAAAGAAATTGAAGGCCCAGTCTTCTCTCCTTAAGAAATTCATTATTCATGTTACAGTCCTTTAACAAAAACTAAAGCCAAATACATATTCAGTTTTATTTTGTTTCCATTCAGACTCACCTGCTAGTCATCACTGGTGTCCAATGGAAATGAAGTGTCCTCTTATTATTCCTGTATTAGGTTCTGACTGCTCAATCTCTCTGAGTGCTGTGTTTGAGACAACCCTTGACAAATAGCCACACAGGTAATTGCTCTGATCCAAATTTCTTGCCAAATCTTTTAGATCTGACATAGATTTAAGGCAGTAGGATGTTGACACATTCTGATTCAGCTCTGGCACCTGCCTTGGTGAGGCTTTTTCTCCTGATAAATATTATTAGAATAGCTTTCGACATATGCAGTTTCATTCTCTCCTTCCAAATAAGACCTTGCAAAGGTATTATGCCAGAGATGCTCCACAACCTTGCTTCTGTCTTTATTTTGTATTCATAGAAATTACAAGTGTATCTAGCGGGTTTAAATTGCTATTTCTTTTCAGGTTACTTCTTGGAGAAGAGATCATCTCACCAGTTCATATAACTTACTAGCACCATGAACACCTAACAACTGCAGTTCAAGGTATAAGATGACTTAATATCCCACCAGTTCAAGGCTTCAACAGTGTGCTTTTCCTGATGAGATTTAAGGGACAAGGTTCCCCCTTGGAAATCTGTTTCTTTGCTAATGATTTTTGTTAAGAGCAGCAGTTTGAGGTGCTTGGCAAGATCAGGAGTCTCCTTGGCAAAGCAGTGTGTATTCAGACAGCAAAAGCTCTCTGCCTTTCACCATGGTACAGTAAGAAGATGACAGATTCAGCAGGAGAGAAAAGAAATTTCAGTTTTGGAAACAGGAAACTGAGGCAAGCAGGGATTAAGAGCCACAGTTCTTCAATGTTATTTAGTAGTCTAAGCTGCCTAGTTTCTTATTTTAAATAAATATTTATTATTTACAAATTATAATTGTGTCTAAATTATTTTCAGGATCTATGAGTTGGATGGGCCAGTTTTCAGAGGGAGCTTACATGAGGGATGCAATGTGACACAGCAAGTCCTCAATTTTAATCACAGGCTCATTAGCCCTGCTGCAGACTGCCATAATTTTGCCTTGTCCCTCGCAGTGGGATTTTGTGTTCCAGAAGATTTTGCCTGCGATGAGTTACTATCGATTTTTCCAGGCTGCCATAAATCTTTCAAGCACTTTTTAATCCTCTGGATTATCAACACATGCCTGTACCTTTGTATCACTGAAATCCAAGCTGAAAATGCTCTGTCTCCTGACCCCTCTCCCTCACCTTTCCCTTTGCTGGGTGTACTTATATCTATCAAAGAGATGCAACAAACCCTCTGGCAGCAAGAGCTTAATAACAGAGGCTATGAACAGAGAGAAAGATAAAAAGAGACACACTCTGAACTGCCATAGTTCCTCCTAACCCATCCATGGGCTTTGAGGGGAGTGGTGATGCACTGTGAATGTCTTTAGTATGGTAAATGATAGGGAGCTGGATAAGATGAAGAAAAAACACTTTCCCACTGGGGACAGTACTTAGACATAGCACTTCTCACTCCTGGTCTCTGGGGAGAGCAGCTAATGCACACCACAGAGCATGGATGAGGAAGGCCTCTCCTTACTTTCAGAAAGGCAATTCCTTTGCATATGCATAGTTGCACCTAAGATTTGCTCAGGAGTCTAAAGCCAGGAACTAGCTTGCCTTTCCTTCCCTATACAGTCTAAATGTGAGTAGCTGAAATCTGTGTCTTGAGTTGCAATGTAAATAATAAACTTACACATGAAGACCAGTGCTGGTGGGGAGAGCCTTAATGGAATGCAGACTGAGAGCAAATTGTCTATTGCATTTGCACACCAAAATTGTGCCTGTACAACAACAGTGGTTTTCCTTTTGTGCCTTCTTTCCCCAGGAATGATTTAGGGACTTCTCTATTCACTGGCCCTAGCACTGCGAAGCAGCAACGTCATTATGGTTCCCAGCTGCTGTCAAGTTCTGTTGTCACTTGAGTGATGCTAGGCATTATCAAACATGGAAAGATACATCTGTTATTATTGTAGGGAAAAAGTCCTATTTTTTGTAGAAAAATGAATTATTTATGTGAATACAGTGTTTTCTATCAATCTCTTCAAGTACTGAAGAGCACCGGGATACACAAAATGGGGGGGAGGTTTTGGTTTTGTTTTCCTCCCAGAAAGGCTATGTGATTTCTGGGTCTAATAGCACTTGGGAAAGTCTGTTCAGAGCTACAGTAAGGGCTCATATGTACAACAGCAAATGTATCTTCTAAATCTGTCTCTCTGAAAGGAAGTAAAGCTTTAAAAAATAATTAAGATTTCCTTACAAGTGCTTCATTCACAATAGAATTTCATAAAGTAGTTATGTTGAGAGGAAATGAATGCCTCTCATTTGAAGCTATTACCACAAATGAATTAAATGAGCAGATACCTTTTAGAGACTGGCTTTAAAATCTGGATTCAGCTCAGAAATGGCGTAATTCCAAAATGCTCCATTAGTGCAATGGCACATATACAAGATGCATAAGTACCAAGGTTCTGGTGCCCAGGTCAGGATGAGACCACTACATGTTTAATGAGTATGTGCTGCATAACGCCATTACCAGTGGCTTTTGGCAGGAAGAAGCCAGCAACTTTATGGCAAAATAAAACAAATGAAAAGATGTTATTGTTGAAATTCATCTGAAATAACAAACTTGGAGAAGTCCCAGTAGCTCCTGATCTGACCCTATGGAAATCAACAGAAGATCAGCACTAAGCAGATGTACTGGCCTGGATGTGTACTACTAGCTCTATTGCTCTCTGGCTCTATTTCTTCACCAATAAGCTGTTCTAAAAAGCAGGTGGGTAAATAGTGTATTGAAGCAGGCCATTGCTGATTATCTTGGCTGAATATGTCTAGTGGATCACACAAGTGAATACTGCAGATAGTCCAGTTGATATGAATGACTCCATATTAATAAGAATATTTTGCTTTTCCTCTGAGGACCCCACAGCTCCATTGTCAGAGGACCCTTCTTTTTACTTCAATCTCAAATATCAAGCCTGCCTGCTTCCCAGCCAGCCAAAGCCTTCCTATTCAGGGAAAGGTAAGGATTGCTCTCAACTATAAACCAATCCTTTCACATAAGTAAGAGACAAATCCTTGGTTAGTCCAAAGGACTATTCAGGGACCTCCCACAAGAGTCACTCAAACATCCTCTCAGGATGGTATTGAGAGTATGAGAGCATGATGTACAAATTAGCACTCTTTAGCTCTATCAACAGTCTAGGCTGTAACTGAACTAACTCTTTAAGCTTTTAAACTCTTCTTTTGCGCCTTCTGTGCTCAGAAGGACCTCCAGGCCAGTGCGAGCTCCCAGCCTTCCTTGTCTGTCACGTCAGCTATCTCTTTCCCACATGAAGACTATGCTTTTGCTTTTAGTCTGGGGATAGAAAGAGACTCTGAGCAAGGCTGTAGTCAGGGGTGAGCTCCTGTGAGCCTGGATTTCACTTGGCCACTGGCTTCACCTTGCCCTCTGCTCCTGCTTATGTGTCCAGACCAGGCTGACCAAGCTGTGCTTGACATGAGGAGAAGGAAATCGTGTGTCTGTGCTCAGAGCTGAGGGAGGGGGAGAGGAAAACAGGTCTGGGATACAAAGGGAACAAGCTCACAAATTGCAACAAGGCTCTCGCCGTGCGTTTCCACACTTGTACCCCACACTGATTGCAGGTAGGACTCAGCTTATTTTCAGAGCTACACTCCTAGTTTCTAGTATGGGCTGTGCTCAAGCCTATTCTCTTTTGCAGCTGTGTGAGCTCATTGTCTCCTGAGTCACTGCAGAGCCAGTGCTGGAATCAGTCCCAGGGGGCTGTAATTTGGCTTCTGGAGAGAAGAGCTTCTGCACTGGAACATCAACCCACTCTTGTGACACTGGCCAACCTGCCCTCCTCTCTGCCCAGCCCAATCCACAGGGCTGCAGGATGGGCACTCTGTATCGCTGCCACAGAGAGCAGGGACTCTCCTCTTCAGCTGAATGAATAAATAAGGCGCAGGAATAAGAGCCTTTAGTGATGGGAATGCTGCTGTTTTCCAGCAGGATACTTCCTGTTCTCATCAGGAGGAGCTCGTGCTGGCACACCATTAGTGCAACAGCAAATCCATATTTCCCATGCCTTCATTCCCATCTTCTCTCCAACCTATCTGTACCTTGTGATGCCACAGCTGGGTGCCCTCTTTGCTGGAAGAAGTAGACTGAGGGTTTCCTATTTTCTCTCCTTGTGTCGCAGGCTGGAGCCTGCTCCAAGTAGCAAGGCATTTCTGATCAAGGCAGGCAAAGCTGGAACTCGATTTGCCCAGAACATTTGAGTTTGTAACAGTAGCTAGGTTGTTTTGCAATAAATTCTTTCAGCTTAAAAATTAATACCAAGAATAAATACCTTCTTATGCACTTCCCCCATGGGTTCAGCCCATCAACACAGGGATTTATAACCTTCTTTACAATTAATATCTATTCTCCTTGCAGTAACTTCTCATTATAGTGGGCTTTTGTCTTCATACCCCAACAGTTTTTAAATACCATTTGCAGGGTGTACTATAATTTCCTGATAAAAGACACAAAGTCTGAATCTTGTCACTAGTTCTGCAAGGTGATCACCATATTTCAGCCGCATGCTTTGATATTACCATTCAATGTACAGAGAGGATGCTAATTCATTAGCTGTGCCTGCTCAACACACACAGGAAAGGCTTCCAAGGGCCAAAATAGAGATGAAACACAGGCTGACATGGAGACCAGTTTAGTAGCTCCTCACAGTACATCTGTAAATAAATATGTCTCCTCTGTTTTCTCAATATTTGAAACAAGGTGATACAGAGAAGGGCACACAGCCTTCATCCTGTGAGGTTTGACTCCTGCTTTGTCGTAACGGAAATACCTTGCTGTGGCTATTCTTTTCAAGCATCAGCTGTGTGGAAAGGTACGTAAGGGCCCACAATCAGTTGTTTAATCAGCTTTAAATAATAAAATAAAAAGCCCCACAGACACTCAGACAACCTACTTGTGCGTAACTGATACGCTTGATTTGTGAGAATTATGGGCACTAATCATATTATCATCTCTATCAGATTTTTCTCTTCCACACATTTTATAACTCAAGTGATTCATCTAGTAGATGAATATAGAGACACAGACATACTTCAGAATGGCTTTTTGGCACTGTTTATATCTAATTTGTCACATAACAAGTTCATCTCACCTAATTTTCTGAGAGCTGAAGTTGTTATTACAAACACAGAGACAGGAAAAAATCAAGGCCATGGAGTAGACAAGGGAAGACAGAACTAGGCATGGAAAAAGGAGGGAAGGAAACAGTGGTGTGTGCAGCACCTGCTGAAAGAAGGGTGCAGCATGAGAGGAAACAGAAAGGAAGCATCAAGCTGAAAGAGAAGGTTTAGGCATTTCACAGATGACACTTGCAAATTGAGAAGGATCTGGCATAGATGAGGTAATGACAGCATCCAACACCT
The DNA here is from genome assembly GCA_025447955.1 of Psilopsiagon aurifrons. Taxonomy (NCBI): domain Eukaryota; kingdom Metazoa; phylum Chordata; class Aves; order Psittaciformes; family Psittacidae; genus Psilopsiagon; species Psilopsiagon aurifrons. The sequence continues at coordinate 24,986 of JAOEHY010030088.1, read as the reverse complement.
CGCTCAGGAGTCCAGCTGGTCAGGGGAACACAAAGCTGCCTCAACTGTCAAGACTTAAGGGTCAAATCATGTAATTGGAAAGATCAGTTCCGTAGACCGACAACAGGATTGGTGCTCTGATTCCAGGACCTTTACAGCTGACGCAGGTGATGGTTCCTTGAACCTCAGAGAGGGATGAAGATGGACAGCTGGAAACTGTCGCAACGCTTTCATTATCTTTTGTGTGAAAAATTCCTAGAGCATTATTAATGTCTGATGCTACTTGCAATCAGTAGAACTCATTCATTTTTTAAGTTGTGCTTATTTGCAGTGAATGGGTCTGTTTCTCAGCTGGGTAGCTGCATTCATTTTGCAGTAATGGTGTTTGTTTGACATCTGAGAAATTAACAATGCAAATGCCTCTGTGGCTTCAGAGCACATTGAGAATAAAATATCTTCTCATGCTGAATTGATGGCATGACTGTAAAAAGGGCTCTATAATAGTCCAAACGTTTTTCAAACCCATTATAATGGCAGGCACTTTGGATGTGATGGGACTTGCTCTTGGGGCCCAGCTCTACCCACATCACCCTCCTCTCCCTCAAAAAATCCCCTGGGAATCATTGTGCAATTCTGTGCTGTGGTTTTATTCCTTCTCCCACACCTACCTGCTCTTAGGGGCAGCCCGTGCCTCTGCTGGCTCTCCGCCTCTGCCCCCTCCATAGGACAGACTGCAGTGATGGATGCATCCCAGGCCTACTTGGGCAGCATCATTGGCTTCAACTTCCTCCTAAAGGTGACAATGTCAGCAGATATTCCCAGAGCACCCCTGGGAACCCTAATACTGGGCACTTCGACTGAGAATGTTACCCTCAGATTCATGTGCGGACACAAGAGGTGTCCTGACAATAAATACAGTGGTCTTTACCCTTGCGTTTACAGATGAAATCTGGAACTATTTAACAAATACTAAAAGTGGAAAAGAGAAGAAGAATCACAAGCAAACTGCAGGCACGATGCTTGGGGAAAAAAAAAAAACAAACCTGACAAACAAAACCCTCATTATTTTTAAGCAAATCTGATTTTTTAGATGGGGAAGGCTGAATGCAGTCTGTTGGCACACAGAAATAACAGTGCCTGACAGGAAGGCCCACAACGATTCATACTGTAGAACTTTCTGATGACCTCCTATGTCTATAACCCATTCAAGCCTGCTAGCTAATTTCAGTGTTTTCTTTGGTCCGTAACCATGAGGAAAGCCCTTTGTTTACAAGCCATTGATAAATTGTCATTTACAGAAGGCAATAACTTCCTTTAAAATTTGCATAATGTTTTTGCTGGTCATTTAGGGCTGTTGCATATTATATTAAACCTTAAATGGCAATGTTTTATTATGCATTAAGCCTCAAATAGCTTTACAAATCTACCAGCCTCCCTGGAATATTTTCTATTTCCTGAGATTTAATTGTGTGGCAAGCCAAGGTAGCTCATCAGCTTCAATAAGTCTCATTACTAAATTGGGATGTTGAACTGGCTATTTCAGATCACTTACATTAAATAAAATGAACACATCATATTGCTAGCAGGCCTGCAAGGACTGAGGTCATGGGAAAGAGCTTCAGAGACAGGCTGTGGAGCAGCTCAGCTTAAATAGTTCTTTAAAGCACTACTTCAGATCTTCTCTCTTCCTTGCAAGCTCTGGCACTGGGGGCAACATGTGTATGTATATGGAAACATACACATGAATAAGGGCATAGCCTCCAGAGACATCAGACTTTCTCCTGGAGGCTGACTTAGGGTAGAAGTAAAGGAGTGGCTGTAGGATGGTTCTAGGGCTAGCACAAGAGTAGCTGTTGTCCAGAAGAGTAAGGGAAAAGAGGACTTTGGGAAATTGCTCCTTCTTTTCTGTGTACATGGATCACTGGGGCCAGTAAATCAAGCAAGGCCACTGCTGACTGCTGATGTTGCCTGGGATCTACTTCCGCAGCCATTAAGTCAATTGAAAGTCTCTCATGGTCATCAGCTGGCTTTGAGTTAGAGCCCAAGGTCAGGTTTAGCTCAAGTGTACCGGGCAGTATGATTTGTGCTCATAGAAGTAACTGGCCTCAATAGCAAGTGCTCAACAGTCATGGAACAGCTCACTGCTCAAATTAACTTGCTCAGCTGGACTTTCAAATAAAGCTCTTTTAAGAAAGCAGTGTACCATAGAAAGCAATTTGTTTCTTTAAGATTTAGTACCAAATGCCTAGGTTGATTTTGATTCTAGGGAAGGCAGCAACTGGTAAAGTGGGTATTTTGAAACTTCACATATTTCTCCTCCCTAAGATCGGAACACATTCAAATTAGGTGCAAAGTGCTTCTAATTTGTCAGTCATTCCTCATGTAATTTTGTTCCTCCTAGAAAATTGCCTGGAAGAGTGTTTCCTTTCTCCTCTAACTTCTTTCACCCTTCATGGGACTTGACTTTAGGCTGGCAAACAACACCCCACCACCCACCTTCATGTCATCTCCCATCGTGCCAGCAGCTGCCTCCAGATGACATCTTTCACCGTCTGCAGAGCAGCTCTGTAGATAAGGCAAAGATAAAGGACAACTGGATGAGCCTTCCATCTGAAAGACAAACTCTGATTCATGCCTACACTTAAATTAGCCTTAGCAGAGGAAGAAGCGGAAGTGTCCCAGCACCTCTGAGAAAAATTGGTTCTGCTATTTCTGATAAAGCCTGTTAAGTGCCAGAAATGGCATGAGGCAGCCTCTTCTTGTGACGTTTCCACCTCACATCAATAGCAAACAAGTTCAGATAGGTTTCTGATTTAGAGACACCAAAAGTAAATATACAACCAGAGCAAATCACATCAGTTCTTGGAGTTTGTCAAAACCGCTTACATCTGCATCAGTTTCACAGAGCAGTTTGGAAAGGTTCATAAAATCTGGGCTGAAGGTTCAGGTCTGCACTTCCTGTGAGCTATGCAGAGAGAGACAGATCATTATCTGCTTGCCCCAAAATGAGTTCATGTCAAACAAAACCAGAAGGCTGGGAGAAGCTCAGTTATGTCAAGCTACTTGGGGAAAACCTGTGCTAAGCATAGCTGCTTTCCAGCTCTAACAAACAAATGTAAGGAGCATTTAACTAATCCACCCTCTGGAACTGCAAGGCACCAGCCTATCAGCAATGTGTAATTGAAAGAGAATGTATTTATCTATGGCTCAATCACAAATTCTGCTCAGAATGTAAATGCACTGGTGTTTTTTACAATGTCAGACTTCTAAACCAAGCAGGAACTACTTGAATGCTTTAATGGCAGCTGTCTTCTCTCAAATGCAGGAGCTCTGTCTTTGCTTTAGTGGATTGATTTCTCTGAGAGTGGCCAATATCAGCTCAGGGTAAAAACACCCCAGTCTGCTACTTATAGTAAGAGGTATGCAATGCTACAACAAATGGATGGATGTAGAAAAATGGAGATGGAAGAGCAAGAGACACTCCTTCTGGGAATTTTATGATTTTGATGTCCCTTAAGAGCCTGAGCTTTGGACACTCGGATGAGTACGTATGCAACAGACAGCGCAGGAATCCCCACAAAGACAATACAGCTACACTCCATCGTTCCTCACGCATCCCCATCAAAAACCGTTTCTGCAGTGGGAAGAACATAGCCTGGTTTTCAGCCATTACATTTACCCATCAGCTCTGGCAGAGAAAGGAAAAAGAGGTTTTGATAAAGTTTTGATTTTTAAAATGAGCAAATTGATGTGGAAGTCACAGATGGTGAATAAATACAGGGCACAGAATTATCATTTGGCAGCCACTTCTCCTGACCAGTTTAAGAGGGATATGCTGTTATCTAGTTTGGTTTAGGGAAAATATATTCTGGGCAGCAGTCAGTCATTTAATAGGCCTCATTGTTTCATAAAATAAATTTGGGTTTGATACAAACACAATTAATTCAGCTTTCTAATATTGTGTTTGAACCAAACCCAAAATATGTGTTGTGAACATTTATTCTTTTATGTCATTTATTGGTTCCAGGTTCTTTTCTGAAGGCTTAGATTCAAAAAGGGATTTGCCACAAAGAAAGAACATTTGGGGTAACTGCAGCTGGTGCAGCAAACTCCATTCTTATGCACTGTTTTGAGATGTGTCTCCAAATTATCTGACAAATGATATGTTCCAAATTAAGTCCCTCATTACCCATGCTTCTCTATCGTTAAGTGCTTCACAGCATTCTTCATCATTATACCACTGTATTCTGGGGACTTATTAAGGCTTTGCTTGTTGGGTCTAGCAATTGAAGCAGAGGATTTGAATCAGGCACAGCACAGCCAGCAGTTCTGTCAGCTGAGTCACTGAGCAACTGCATTTAAACACTCACACTTGGTTTCCCAAGTGACAGCCTTTGAGGAGATAATGGTCTTGTGAAACACCATTGAGATCTCCAACCCTCCTGATTCAGAGGCCTCTCTTCTCCCAGCTACAGATCAGCTTGGGTTGTTAGGAAAATTTGTGCTTTGGATGTTGAAAACAAAGAATACAGTAAATGAGTTGAAATGCAAAACAGTTTTTCCAGGTAAAGAAGTAGCTTGTTGATCCCCATCTCATCCTGCCAAGTGCTGCTGTGGTATAAAGGAGCTGTTTGTCAGGACAGTTATGCAATGGGTCTTGCTTTCCACCTGGTGACTGCAGTCCCTGTTAGCAAGTGCCATGGAGCCCATCATCAGTTATCACTGTGTGCAGCTTCTGTGCAACCTAGAAGGCACTGGCCACCACAACTAAGCACTGGTCACCCGCAAATCAACCCTGCCCTTCCTTGCCTTCCAGAAATGTTCCTTAGTCAATGGCTTCTGTAAAACCCTATTTCACATCGTACAGCACACACACCTTCCCATGGTTCTGAGTTAGGCCAGGCTCAGCATCAAACTTCCCGGAGTTCAATTGCCAATTACTGCCACTACAGATGACAGAGAGGGAAAAAATCAAATCTCCACTTAGACATCAGTCCTCTGCCCCACATCTGTGTAACTTCAGGGGGAGAAAGGAATTGAGCACAAATATTTCAAGACTATGTTTGGGCTTCCATTCAGGTTCAGGACCCTATGATATAAAGCTCTGCTGCAGATCCCTCACTGTAACCAAAGTGAACTCAGATCTTTAAAACAAATGAACAAGCCCTATTCTCCTGCACACTATTCCTTATCTGGTGGTAAATCAGGACTGTTCATGTTACTGACTTGTAAAACACATCCCTCCATCCCAGACAAAAATGCCAATTAGTGGGATTTCTGATTCAAATTAGTGATGCCTAAGTACTTTGAGATCCACACATGAAAAGAGCCACAGAGGCCAAAGCGTTACTGTTCTCTTTGGTCACAGTGTTTAAAATAGATATCCTTGAATAGCTCTGTTTTCTCCTAACATGTAGTTTGGTAAATGAGCCCTGGTGCCCAGCCTTCCTCAGAAACACAAGGTGGCAGGAGCACAGCTCTTTGAAGCTCCTCCACAATTACAGTCCTGTGCTGGGGAGAGGCAGTGGGGTGTTAACAAGTCTCAAAATATACAAATGAACCAGAGAGATGAGGACTTTCATAAAAGCCTTCAATGAGAATCCTAGTCAAGTCTAAGATACATATCTAGTTTATTCTCTATCGCCAGAGATGAAAGCAACTTCTGATGGTATCGTCTCTACTCACCACATTATCATATCAACGATAAAAAGAGCAATCGAGCTTCTCAGCTTTGGAGCTCATAATGCGATTATTAATACTTGTCTGGTTTTTTCTCCCTTAGATGGGTATCTATATCGAGGAAATGCAGGCAGCTGAGGAGGAGAGAGCAATGCAGGAGAACTAGTGCAAGTAACTGCGCCATCTGCGTTAATGCATCTGTGATGAGAAAAGTTGGCTCCTTACTATGGCTACAGGTACGGTGCCAGGAGATGGAGAAGATCAGAGCACTCCACATCACCCATGGTCTTGAAACACGTGGCACCAAACACCCCCCCCAAGGTCACATCAACCCCATCAGATGAGACATGTTTGAATCTCTCCTCACCAGCAGGTTTTCTGAAGCTTACTGCACCCACAGAACACCTCAGGAAGCTGTGCTAGGGAACCGCTATGGTGTCAGTTGGTGTTCATCATCTCCGTGAGATCTGGAAAGGTGGGGGATGCTGCACACGATGGAAAGGAGACAGTGAGATGTGTATCATGTTGCTTTGATACTTCACAAAGGGCCTTCTGCAATAAAGAAATAATAGTAGCTACGATTAGCAGCAGGTTTAGAACTAGGGAATCACACTGGGTTATACATATACGGTCAGGATCTTCTCCACTTTGTGGATGAAGAAAGAGGATGAGCCACCTGCAAACACACACCAGGATGGGTAAAATTGAGAGTAAAAAAGTACTTTTCAAGACCGTGATCAGATTTTCAAACAGCAAATACTCTTTGTTTTAAAAACAACTCAATCTGTTTAGGTTACAAGATTAAATGTTCCCTGTGTAAACTTCTTATTGCACACCTTCAACTAAACTTTCTCCATCTGAATGTCACATGCTTATCACCGCAGGTAAGAGGAGGTCAAAGCAACTAACTTGTCTCACCCACAACTGATGTTCACAAAATGCATAAACTCATGGTCACTTTTGCAGGAACTATAGGACTATTTTTCTTAATTTCAGCTTTTTAATTACTGTTGCAGTGACCAGCCAACTCAGGAAGTCAAAGTCAGGATCTGTTCAATTCAAGGGCATAAATTAAGGGTGAGAGAAAAAGATCTATCATCTTCTCTAAAAAGACACCATCAGGTAACCAGAAATCCTGCCCTCATTGTCCTTTACAAGTGGTGTTTGATGCACTATTATTTAATAAGACACATAAGTAAGATGCTGCTTTTTCAAATCCTTAAGTCGCACTTCCCATCCAAGTGTAAACTGAAACACATTGCATGGGATTCCCCACTGGTAAAGAAGTGTCTCATTCACCATTGTTAATGTTGTTGAGAACTAAATAATGTAAAGTTAAACAGAATATTTACTTAAATCAATTTGTAATAGTTAGAAAGGACACTCTTCTAACCAGCAGAAAAAAGAAAAGCAACTTGACTATCAATCACCTGTTTACTACTTATGCACTCAAAGATTTCAAGGGTTTCCATTAAATATATATATATATATATATATATATAACTTGAATTGATAGTATAACTACACTATATATTGCCCATCCATCCAGGCTTGATATTTTTCTCTGTGTACCTTCATATCCACATTGGACATCTTAAATTCCTAGGCTGCACATGGTTCACACCATCCCATCCTGCCTATATGAGCATCTCTGCTCCCATCCTGTTGCACAGTGGTCACGGCTCACACTCAGTCCTGCAAACCCCCTCCTGCACTTCCCAGATCTTTGGAGCACTCTCTCTTTCAGTCCTCTTGGCAGAAGCCAAGAGGTACTTAATACAAACCCTCTTGGCACCTTCACTCTGGGCTGCCTATTTCAGGCTGCCAGTAAAAGTGCAGCAGCTCCAAACTGCCTGGCTGTGCCAAGAATTCACTCCCTTGTGTGCAGCTCACCAGCCAGAGGCAAATACTTGAATTTTAGAGACTGCCTACTGCGAATATTCCAGGAATTTAGATTTTGTCCCCAGCGGTAGGACCGTACATCATTAAACCTGCTTCTCCTGCCAATCTAAAAAGCAAACATCAATGATTTAAATCATAGTCCTCGGGTGCCTCATTTAAATCACTTGGATGGAAATCAGTCCACCTTGTCACTGTGGAAGAGGTAGAAAGGGAAGTTGTGGATTCATGAGTCCCAGGTCAACGCTCTGCACTGGATGTGGACCAGGTGACAATAAATCCTGCAAGGCACAGTATATAATAAGCAGTTTTATGAGGTGTGGCACTGATGGAATCTGGTTCCTACAGTTGTGTGTGTTATGTTTGGAGTTCCTCTTGTCTGTGAAGTGCAACTGTCGACCAAAGCTTTTCCTGCAGTCACGATATGCAGCGCTGTGCTCTTTTGGTGTCTTGTAAGCTCATTAATCAGCCTTCCTTTCTGTGAGCACTTTCTCACAGTGAGAAACACACTTGCTCATTCTGCAAGTCTTTCTCTCTCTTATCTTTTACATATTTTAAAGAAACCTCAACAAGACGCAGCAGTGGCATTTGCTTTTGCTGTCCCCTTCCGCCTGGGGACACACTCAGAGACACACAGCATGGAGGAGAAGCCTTGAAAGCATGTGTCTGATGGCACTGTCCCAGGAGCAGCTCAACCTGGACCCACGTGCCCATACGCATCTTGGGAATGCTCTGTGCAGCCTGCGAGATAGAGGCACACAGACATCTAAATTCAATTGGTGTGAATTTTGATGGCTGTACAACACCCAACGGCAGCAGGACCTGCCATGTAACGGGGATTTGTTGGCTCTACATTTTCCTGCCTCTGATTTTTTGAAAGCAGCAGATTTTGTTGCCTGTGTTACCTATAGAAAGAGACAACATTCAGTATGAAAGCAGGTATCAGTACCCAGCTCCAGATGACTGTTTTGTGCGCAGGCAGCTGCTCACGTTTTGACAATCTTGTTTGACACTTCCAGCCCTGGAGAGGCATTGGAGAGGTGACAGCTGATTTTGGACTCCATGGCACTGCATCCTGATCACTGACACTCAGAAGTGCTGTTAAGAAATCTGCCTGGCTTGTACAAATAAATAATAAAGGGAAGAAAACAGAAAGATAGAAGTGATGTCACATCACTGCTCTCACCAGGACAGGTTTATGGGAGCAACAGGGAGAAGAGGACATAGGCATAAGTCACCCTGGCTTGCTTGGTTGCTGAGTTTATAGAATCACAGATTGGTTTTGGTTGGGATGGAGATTAAAGCTCAAGGTTCCAACCCTCTGCTGTGGGCAGGGACACCTTCCACTAGAGCAGGCTGCTCCAACCCCCATCCAACCTGGCCTTCCTGTTTTGGGATGCTGCCATGGCTGCCTTTTCACTGACTAGGGCTTGAACAAAATTTTGGTGTCTCCCACAGTATATAAAATGTGTCATAGCTGATATAACCTGAACACCATAAAGAGGAGAAAACCTTCACTTAATGAGTATCCTCAGTCAACAAAAATGATTTGCTTAATATGCCTACAGAAAGCTTGGGAGAAATGGTCAGAGATTGCACAGACAGGCAGCTTTGACAGAGCCTTGGGCAACATAGTCTAGTGTGAGGTGCCCCTGCCCATGGCGCGGGGTTTGGAACTGGATGATATTAAGGTCCTTTCCAACTCTAACCATTCTATGATTCTATGACAAGAAGGTGCTTTGTCTGCACATGCACTTCAGAGGTTCAAGTCCTTATGAACCGATTCCAATCTTCACTTTGCAACATAATAACAGCTCATTAATGAGGATTTTACTTCCTGTTAGGGGATACAGTTAGATATGTTTTCTCCATTTAGAAAGTCTTCAAGCCATGCTTGCTTGCTCTGCTCCACTTAGTGCTTTTTTCTCTTAAATCCTTTCTAGTGGTCAAAGGCAAAAAAGTTATTCCTACTTGCATGACAGCAAGGGCAGTAATATCCTTCTTTCCAAAGACCCTTTTACAGGTATTCAGCTGCCTTTGTAATACTTTAAAACTGAGAAAGAAACCTGGCAGCTGGCAAATGAGAAAGATCTGGTAAGCCACAGCATGAGGAAGGGCTCGAGGAAATAACTGGCACCTTGTCTAAGCATGATGGGGTCCGCACTGAAGCTTCTTCTGTTCTGCTCAAGTGGCAGAGAAGCCCACCAGACCTCTCAGTGCCCTGTCCTGAGCATCAGGGACTGCCCCTCTCCCCAGGGCACCGAGTCCTTTAGATACGGAAGGGACTTTTACTGAACTAGTCTTGTTCAACTTGTGCAGCTTCCAGACCCTAAATAACTGACCAGCAGCAAAGTCAGTGCACTTATCTTATGTCCCAAAGACGTGGGTAAGGGCCCTAGTGTGCACATGCCTTCTCCCATTTCACTGGTAACACAGTCCCTTTCACCTCCATAGCAGCATTGTAACAGATCAGTAAAGAAATCGGAGATCAAATGGAGAAAAATGGTGGGTGGTGAGCAGGCTGCACATGAACAAGAGCAAGAGGAATCATGATAAATTTATGCTAAGACCTCTGAAGACAGGGATAAGAGGGTAGAAAGAGAAGTCTGTAGAAGGATATGAATATAATTGGGATATGGTTGGAGCCACGAGATCTGTTAAATTGAATTTCTGTTTGGTGTAACATCCCTTGTATATGTTAATTGCTATGTGCTCTAGCAGCCTGATTTAGTGTTATTATCAGAAAGGGTTCCTCAGCTGCCTTTGTCAAAGGGAGATTACAAATTATTCCAGATAAGTAATGGAACTAAAGACCTTTAAAACTAATTGGCCATTGCGCAATCCTGTTAATATCCTTTCTTGTCTAACAAAAGCTGAGAAGGCAATTAAGGGCAAATACCAAAAACCCTGTACCTGGTCTCTTGCGTGAAATGATGACTTACACACCCCTGACTTTTCATATAAAGAAGAGATAGATGGCAAATGATCATTCAGCATGGCCGAGAAGACTTTAGCCACATATTAAAGCTTAAGTTGCGAACAGTTTACAAACCACCCTCTCCTAGGCTTGCTACAGAAAACAGGAATTTCCATAGGATCTCTATATTAAATAAGGAGCCCTGGTATTTATTGATCTTTAACAAGCCTGAGCTGTAGTATCCTTTTAGATAGCTGCTTACTAGCAGCTCTGAAAGCATTTACCTGCCCAGCAGAGTCTTGACGAGTCATGAAATGACTTAGCAGGACCTGGCTGTGCCAACCTGCCATATCCTGGTGACAGCTGCTCAGGGTTCATTAGAAAAGGCAAAACCGAACCCTGGGAAGTGCTCTGAGGCCTCCTGGACCTCCCAGTCATCCATAATCAATCAGGTCCCAGCTGCTGCTTGATGTTATTATTAATAATCACCATCATAACCAGCTGACATCGTTTGCACGTTATTGCCTCTGTGTACAACCTTTCCCCAGTCCTAAATGTCTTCAAGGTTGTTGAAAATGAAAGAAAACAGGAAAACAAATGAAGGTGGGATCTGAGGAAATCAGCCCCCTGCTGCTACCAAAAGGCAGCACAACAGGCAAAAGCTGCTCCAGGAGGAGCATGGGGAAGTGACAGTGGGGAATCCCTCTGGAAGAGGGTGAGAAAACAGCCCTTTACAGGCCACCAAGGGAATTTGCTCAGTTTTACTGTGCACTAATTCACAACATCATTTTCTGAGGCAGCTCCTTGATCTTGACAAACTTCATCCCTTAGTGTGTTTCCTGCTTTGTTCCTTTGTCTGACTACCTTAATCTCTCCTCGATGACCTGCATCAGTTGTTAGATCTTTATTTAATCCCATGTTTCATGTTCACTTGCACAGTTAAAAGTGGGATAGAGTCTGTCTAACAATTAGGACTTCAGAAGTTACCCCTTCGACCTCATTGTTGAGCTCCATCCTCCAGCCATGGGCACCTCCCTGTGCCACTTTCCCAAGCATGAGTTTTCATGTTTTTCATATTTGTCACATTCATGAATGTCAGCTTTGGACTGCATCCTCATGGACCACATGGGTGCAGCAGTAGTTCACAGGTCTACGTGTCTATAGAGACACAAGAGGAGGTGTGCAGCTTGGGATTCACATCCTGCATCAAAGGCTGTTCTCTCCATTATGGGGGGTGGCCAGGGAGGAAAGCTGATGGCTTGAGGACAGAGCCAGCTCTGGCCATGGAGGGTCCTGCTGGAGACCATGAGTCTCTAGCTGGCAGAAACCAGTTGCAAGCATAGGGATTTCTTGTTGTATAAATGAGATACAGCAAGATTAAAAGAAGAGAGATTAAACTAATACGTCTGCTAGGTCTTAAAAGTTGCTTAAACTAACATGCTTTTATATTTTATGCTCTCAAACAACAGCAGTCCCCTCCTGAGCCTGAAGCTTTTGCACTTCATCTTAAGTGCTCTGTTTCCCCTATGGATAGCCCAGCTAAAGCCTCACCTGTGCGGAGACATCTCTGCAATGTTCTGGCAAGATCTCCATGAGGTTGTTATCCTAAACAAAGACTTGAAGTTCCGTTTCTTGCTAAAACATGTGACAGAATTGGTCTTCAGAGCCCAAACAATTAAGGAGCTGGGAGATGGAAAGATCAAAATAAGCCAAGATTGAGGAAAGTGCTTGCTCTTGAGTAGGGGTGCTGTGCAGTGCTAGGGACAACCTCCAGTGAGAACTGCATCCAGCTGAAATTGGCCTGCACCCAGAGGACCTGTGGTCCCTGCAGCACCCAAGAGCATTGAGGCATTGGCCACAACCTCACACAGACTTTATGCCGCCTTGTTTTCAAGGTTGGTGGTTTGTGTTCACCAAGTCAGCAAACCTGCCAAGATTTGGTAAGACTTGGGTAAAACATTGATCCCTACAAAGACCCTGCCCCATGCTAACACGGTTTTCATGTCTGAAATAAAAAGCCACCCATTTTGGTGCTGCATCAACGTCTCAGCAGCAACTCTTTTCTGCTCAAGTAGTTAGTCAGCCCTGGCACCTCTTCACTGCATTGCAAGGGCAAACAAACACTAAGTGCATTACATTATATATTGCTGCTGCTCAAAACCCTGGAGGGCATTTACGTCTAAAGATACACTTTGCCTTTAATGAATTGCTGCTTCTTACCAGGCTGCATTTTCCATGTGAGGCAGAATCTTCAACCTTCCTAGTAAAAGGGATCTTAGGAAATCTCATTTCAATTTCAAGGACCTCTTAGGGATAGTTGCTAATGGTTATGCTAATTGGCATAGGGTCTGAGTGACAGTTATGTCCTGGAATGATTCACAAATCACATTTTCTTGGAGCCTATTAGCACACTCATTAACTGTACAACACTACATTGCTTTCAGAAACTCAGATCTAAGCAGAAAATTAAAATTATTTACTAAATGACCTAATAAAATTGAATAAAATGTGCTGAGAAAGTGAAAATTGAGGTATAGCAGGAGCCCAGAATTTAGCTAAGAATAATCTCCATTAATATTGGTGCTCACCCCTCCTCTGGGAATAGCTGTAGCCCAGGTGAGACTCAGAAGCCTGTTTAGATATGAAACCAAATGAGCTCAGACCAACACAAGCAAACCCAGTTTGTCACATCCAGAGCTGGCATTAAGATGTACTGCAGACTTAGCCAGGACTTTACTCAGCAATGCATCTTGTGGTCTCTCCTTCATGTCTCTCTTTCTCATTTCCTCCATGCTTCCCTGTGCAATCAAAACTCCAAAACAGCCACATTTTCCCGCTTCTCTGGTGAAATCCATTTGCAGGGCTATTTATTATAATAAAAATTCTTCCTTGAAGTCAAAAGGATTACGGGAAGGAATGAGAGTCTGGGTATTTAATTTTACTTACAGGTGAGAGATAAGACACTGTGAAATCTCAGCCCTGGTGAAGATATATTATCCAATCTTCCTCTGTGCAAACAAGATGTTTCCCAAACTCCACAATATTCACCTGCAAAACAATTTAATGAACACATGTAACATTTTACAAAACTACCAGGTTTTCATGCTATGAAAAACACACTTTTAAGTATAGATGATATATACATGTATTTCCACATACTTAAATTATACTGTGGATTGCCAAGATACTTAGTGCCAAGTCTTTGAAGGAAGAAGAACCTGACTGATGATTGAATGTGAGCACAGAATCATGGAGTGGTTTGGGTTCGAAGGGACCTTAAAGCATATACCATTGATGCTCCAAATCCCAGGTTGCTAGCAGGCAAACCCTCACATCTGATAATTAAAGACTGAAGACCAGCATCTGCATTATCACCTGATGATGTGACATGCAGCACTGCCATAAACTTATGTCCTCCAGATCTGACTTCTGAGTGCCAGGTGTGAGATTTCTAGCACCAGTTCTACCTCCTCAATGTACTTTATTTGGTTCAGCTTTGGCTCTCTAATAGAGTAGCAACCAACGGCATTTTAAGGCACTTTAAAGTTCTTAGTGAGTCCTTCAATGCAAAAATCACAAGAAGGGCTGAGCTGGCTCAGATACACTCCCAAAGGCACAAGAGGATCAGAAATGCCTATTAAACTTTCAGGGAACCTGGTCTCCTAGTCACTATTCAAAAAATTTGATTTAGACTCAGAGAATCATAGAATAGTTAGGGTTGGAAAGGACCTTCAGATCATCCAGTTCCAACCCCCCTGCATGGGCAGAGGATTTCTTTTGGTTCTGGATTTACTGAGAACTCTTTAAATATCTCTACCTTAGAAAATCTTGAGCTCTAGCAGAAATAACTGATAAGTGAACAGTTCCCTTGGCACACTGAAGTGCTTGACAAATTCTCTCCAGTTCACTGTTTCTCATAGGCATTGTTGTACTTGCAGGTTCTGTCGGGGTGAATGAAACACATTCTGGTTTGTAACACTTTTTGGTTGGATTTTTTTCTTGGGTTTAAGACACAGAACAGCAGGGCTTAAATAGAATTCAGGGGAAATCTTTTTCACTAAAGAAATCTCAAACCAAAAGAAGCTATGTAAATTTAAACGTGTTTGCCAACTGCAGAAAACTTTGGGTTACGAAAGAAGCAATCTGCTAAGAGTGATCTCCAGTGAAATGCCTGGCTTTCTGCTTCACTTCAAAAGAGACAACTTTTGAAATAGAAGGTTTAAAAAGCAGAGATCAGATTTAATATTTTGATGCCACAGAAACAATCCCTTCACATGAAAAAAATAACTTTGGCTCTAGTGCTTTGGAACTGAGATGCCTGAACTTGTCATTCTCTCAGTAAATCTTTGTCTTTAAAAACATTGGGGTTTTGGAGTGTCCCATGTTTCTAGCATCCAGATATAACATTTCACTCTTAGCCACAGTGGGCTTTGACAGTCAGCAGACCTGCTCTGCTTGAGTCACTGAAACTCACGGACATAAGCCCAAACTGGAGAAACTCTTGGGGAAAAGTGATGGAGTCACTCCTGTGAATGCCACAACCACACATCCTGGGGTGCTGGGTTAACACATCCTGACAGGGAGCAGTCTCTCTCCAGGGAGACCTTAGAGCAGCTCCAGTGCCTAAAGGGGCTACAAGAAAGCTGGAGAGGGGCTTTGGCCAAGGGCCTGTAGGGACAAGACAAGGGGAATGGCTTTAACCTGCAGGAGGGGAGACTGAGATGAGCTCTTAGGGAAATATTAAGTCTCAGCACCATTGCCTCCCTCTACTTCAGCTTCCCTGAGGCACATGCCAGGAATCACGGAATGAGTGACTCTGGATGCATGGAGTAAAGGTGCCACCATGCCATGAGCAGGCCCTTACTTTCCCACCACTTGTCCAGGACTGCTCTTTCTCCAAGTCCATTTCCAGACCATTACATTCAGTGTGGTGAAAGGTTAACCAGGGCCTGTGGTGAGTCATGGACTGATATGGGCAGACATCTACTTCTGCCAGCAGATTGAAGTCTACTAATGTCTATTTCTAACGTCCCACCTACCTTTCCTATCACAAAATTATACCCAGGTCCTATGAGGGTAATTTCTGGCATGTATAACTGCATTCAAGTCCAGAAACGGTGTATTCATCTCAGCAGGCCCTCAAAGCTTTTCCTTCAAACTACAGTGGAAATGCTGGTTTAATCCACATTTTGCTCATTTGCATATGGTCCAGATTTCAAGTGCTTACAGGCTAGAGAGCAATCGCACTTGGGAGAGCTGGACAGGCTGCAGCGCAAATAGGGAAAAGGGGGCTCCAGGGAGATTTGCTTCTTGGTAAAACCCTCTACTTCTGACAAAATTTGTCATATTTTCCCCTGATAAACATGGAAATCTGTAGTAAAGAACCTGGGAGGCCTCTGTCATCGCCACATAAGATATTATACTCTTAGAAGGATGGAGAGGTATATACATACTGTGCATATATGTAATATATATGCTGAAATACAGCATGGTGTTTCACTATGGAAGGCAGTATAATCTGCACCACAAAACAAATCTGCTCTGGGCTACCAAGAGCCCCTACACAGATTTAGCTGTGTTGTGATAAACAGAAATTAGCATCTCTAGTCACCTCTTGGTAACTACAGCTCAGTAACTGAGCATGGTAAGAAGCACCTTGCAACATGGAGTGTGAGGACAGTGGGCAGCAGGACCACATCAGGAGTGAATTAATAGCATAGATGGACATTGCCTTGGGATCCAAACATGCCCCAAACCAGACTGGGCTGAGCATGGAAATTTTGCCAAAGATTGGCCTACCTGCTGCCGAAAAGCATCAAAGGCAAAATGTCTGGCTGCAAGTCTGAACCTCTCTGATGCTCTACGAGCTGGACCTGGCCTTTCTGTCTGATGTCTCCTCAGGTACCATGAGCAAAGAGTAGCACAGAGAGCAGCCAGGAGAGTGGCACAGCAACTGTGTGCCCTTACCACTACCTACACAGGGAAATAGAAACTCGTGTTCTAGGAGCAAAGGACAGCCAGGAGGAGAAATTACAATAGGAGGAAGACCCAATTTCTTTAAGAGTTCAAACTTGTGATATAGGAGATCCAAGAAGCCCAGCAGTGCTGGCCAGTACCTGCATCTTAGGCTTGCTTAAGCTTCAGGGTCTGTCTGGAAGTTTGCAGAGTCAATGCAACTCCACGACAGAAACTTCCCTGCAGTGCCTTTCATCCCAAGTCCTTTCCACATTAGTGACCCAGCTGTGCCTCCAGATGAATTTGCATTTGGCTTCAGAACCTGCTCAGCATGTTGGAAAATCAGGCTGCTTATTTAGGAAACCACATGCAAAGTCGGGAGCTCAGCAGCACATTCTGCACTTGAAAAAGCCATTCTGGCTTGATTTCTGTTTCCCTAGCTTGAAAAAGGGGACAAAAACCCTCTAAACCAAACCTCTCCAAAACTGAATTGAGGGGAAGGGGCTGGGCTCTGGGGCTCTTTGGTAGCAGATGAGGTGGTCACCTTGCAAGTGCCCTTCACTCTGATTTTACATGATCTCAGCTCAGGCACAAGTTGACTGGTGCTATTAGTTTGCTTGAGGAGAACCCAGTTTCCCAACATTTTCACTCAAATCTGTCAGCTACAGCCAGTCTTTCAAAGCATTCAACCTATCCACAGGCAGCATTATTCTGCTTCTGCTAAAGGAGGAAAATACCTAAAGCATTCACCCTTTTAAAGGCATACCCAAGTTTTTGTAGCCCAACCTGTTGGCCGTTGGAGGTTTTCGTTGCAAATACATCTTTCCACTCTATTTCTGTGCCTGCAGTAATAAAAACAAGGCAATAATTTAGCTTCCGTGACTGCTGTACCGAAGCTTGTTTTTTAGCCCAGTCGCTTATCTTCTCCATTCAGAGACAATGTATCTTATTACTTTGCAGCAAACATGGTCAGAGATGAAAGATTCTGTCATATATTTTCCCTCATATTAAACCACAAGGCTTTATCCTTCTTTTTCATTTTCCAGTCTTGGATTTTATTGTTTCTGACTATCTCTGCCACATGTGATTTTGGCTTTCCTGTGGATGTGAATATGTGTGTTTCTCTGTTTATCCTCCTTATCAAAACCAAACAAGAGTGGGAGCACTTTAAAAATAACTGGCCACTGAACTTTGTTGCATCAGTTATTCCCTGCAATAACCTCACCAGGGCACGCTCAGGGTTATGCAGATACCAGAATAAAACATTTTGGAAGACTTGCGATATTCCTACACATTCTCTTTCCCTGTTTTATACATGAGTGTGACACAGCAGGAAAAAGATCACCTAGAAGCAGCAGTACCAGGCCAGCTCCTGCCCACACCAGCAAAGGGAAATGGATCCAGAGGACGAGAGCTCAGGCAGATCTCCCTAGGATGCTTTGGGATACTGTGGGACTGCCTAAAGTGAATCATTTTCCCCTCCTTGTACCAGCAAAACACAGCCCAGCTGCAGGTAAAGATTAAAATCCCTGATTCATCAGTAACACAGTTAATTATTTTCCCCTCTATCTTCTCCCTTCAGATCTCAGATTTCTTTGTGTGCGTGGGAAAGGGCTGGGTTTGCTCCAGAGTCAGGGAGCATCATTTCTATCCTGCTGAGGGAGAAATGGAGGTCGGAAAAATAATCAGAGCTTTGAAAACTATTTAAGTAATAATAGTTCAACTTTTTAATTTGTACTTTGAGGGAGGAAGGGAAGAGAAGCCAGAAAGATCAGCATTCCTGAAAGATTAGTACCTGATTAGAGGGTGAAGGAGTCATCACATCACCTAATTCAGTCTCTTGGTGCCAGAAGCCATATTTCTCTGGACAATCAAAGAACCAAGGTGGTTGTTCTAGAGTGAGACCCAAACTGTGCTTAAACCACAAAACTTACAAGCACTGCCCATCGTTATTCTATTTCTCATTCCTTTTCCACTGGGGTTCACCCCCCATTCCTTCTGCTTTCCAGAAGGGAGCTGGGGCAAATTTCTGCCAGATTCTAGTTAGGACAGCCAGCAGACAAGGACAAGAGTATGTCACACAGTGCACCCATTTTGCTGGGAGGGCCCTTTCAGGTCACTGGAGGTAAGTGGTGGCTTAAATAACAGTCAGAAGACCACTTGCTTGGTCTACAGAGAGCTTAAGCAGTGCAAATCCCTTTATGACCCACAATGGCTTGATCTGCATCTCTAATGGATACAGTGACAGGGGTTGCACTAATCCAGTGCAGCACTAGTATTCACAACAATAACTACACCTTGCCCTTCCACAGGAAGCGCAAAAGCAGGTTCAATTGTTTGGCAGTCTCATACAAGCACAGAACGCCAAAGTATGGCTGAATCTCTTCAGGGTTGAGTTGGCAACCACAAGAGCTCTCCCCATTTCACAAAGAGTTTTCTAGGCAGTGCACAGCGGGTCAGCCTATTGCATCAGTGTGACTTCCATCAGGTACCAACTGTATAGAAGAAAACCTGGTGTTTTCCCATGGGTGCAGTGTTATCTGATTCACAGCGAGTCCCAGAATCCCAGACTGGTTTGGGTTGGAAGGGACCTCAAAGCTCATCCAGGCCCAACCCGCTGCCATGGGCAGGGACACCTTCCATAGAGCAGGGTGCTCCAAGCCCCTGTGTCCAACCTGGCCTTGAGCACTGCAGGGATGGGGCAGCCACAGCTTCTCTGGGCACCCTGTGCCAGTCCACCTTTATGTGGTTATTTTACAGTTGCCCAAACACTGTTTAGCTAAAACAGTGGTTTAGAATGGTAGAAGATGACACCCAACAGGGGCCATCACTGGGTGTGAATTCCTATTCACACCTTCATACCTTTAATTAGTGTCAGTGGAGTCATCAATAGTGCATTAATTACATTAACTACATATGAATGACTGCTGTAATAACTTTGAGAATAAGTACAATTTTACTGGAGTGCCAAGAAGGACATACCTTCAAAACATCAATTCTGAGTGTATTAAGAGTATATTACAGTAACAATAGAAAAGATGGAAAAATATGGAAAAAAAACACTGTAGAATTGCTCGTGGTCATTACTTACCAACAGTTTCTTACAAGATGGAGCTATAAATACTTCCATGGTGGGCATTAAGCCTTCCCAAATCTCATCTGATAGGCACCATCTGTTCTTCTGGCCTTTGCTGTAAAACAGTGTGTGTGACTTGAAAGCACAAATGCACGTGGAGCAACCTTGTCTACTGGAAGGTGTCCCTGCCTCTGGCAAGGGCTGGAACTGGATGAGCTTTAAGATCCCTTCCAACACAAATCAGTCTGGGATTCTTTGATTTAGCCCACAACAGATGGTGAGTCTCCAAAAGGTGAGTTAGACCATGAATGGGCTGTCACTATCGCATTTGATCACAGGAACTTGGGCGCCCTTCTAATGTTGTTCAGCAGCTATGGCTGAGTGGAAGGATTCTGGGTGGCTGCAGCCCTGTGTCAGTGCAGTCACACGACAACGTAGATGAGGATGTGTCTTCTCAGAGGGTGCCTTTACCAGGCAGCATGGAGGTGTGATAGTAGCACAGGTAGATATGCCTGCAGGAGCTCTGATCTGGCACAGGTAACAGATGAACATGCTGCAGCACACCTTTCCCAGCCAAGCTAACTGCAGAGATTTGGAAAACACCACTGGCAGGACACGCAAGTCTGAACTGTTGCCCTTTCCCTGGGTCCTAATTGGAAGAGGACGAGTTTCAATTACACTCCCTTAATGTCCTCATGCAAAAAGAAACAACTTCCAAACAGCACAGGGATGGAAAACTCTTGCTATAAACAGCATTCTGCCTCTGAATGTGATCAGTGTGGGTATTTATTTATTTATTTACTTCCCATTGAGGCATTTTCCTGGCCATTAGCAATCCTGTGACTCCTGCGCAGAAGTGCAATACCTCTAACACAGCAGAACAGAGAAGCAGCAAGAGCTGTGGAGCTCCCCGATGGTTAAATCTATAGGAAACCTCTGGTGTTTAATGAAAACCCTATGGAGACCTTTATATTAACCATGGTTTAATGCTCCATAATGGGAGGGAATAATTTATCTATGAGCAACAGCAACTCCTAGTTCTCTGTGCATTAAGAGTTATTTATGAGGTAATTTTAACAATTTCACACTGGCTGGTCATTATGTTGCTGAAGGCCAACTGTTAGCAGTGGTAGCCTGGGAGCAGAGAAATGCTTACCCCGTTACTGGCAAAGTAGCAAACAGTGAACAGCTCTGCCCCAAGGTTCCCTTCTCTGGTGGTAATTCCATCTTCCTCTTGTGTCCGTGTCCAACAACCGTGCTGGAGAAGAGGCTAGAGAGCAAGGGGGATAGAGGGAACAGCCCAGAGACAACGATGAGCTGGAAAGCCAAGGCAAAGCATCACATGTAGGAGATTTGCTGTGGTCCAGCGGCACTAAGATGCTGTTGAGGCAGGCAGGTGTCCCCAGACAGTAGAGAATGGTCACAAGGTGGCCAAACAGAATGGGGTAATACCTGCACTTTTTGGAGAAGCAGAACATTGTACAATAACCTAGTTACCACTTCAGGTCCAGGAGTGTGCTGCAGACAGGCTGTGGGACCAGAACATCAGCTGGCCAGAAGTGTCAGTTAAAAGACGAGGTTTAGGAATGGGGCATAAGTCATTAACCATAGAAGCAGAAGATAACTACAGAATGGAAAGAGCAAAAAGACAAATAAAAAACTTGAGATGATGCCACAGACTAGCACCTTTGTGAGGCTGTGATGTCAGTGGCCTGCAGCAGATGAAGACCCTGCTGCCAGACAGTCCTTACAACCTGCTAGTAATGCTCTGGCCTTGACAGATCAGCAAATGCTGCCACAAGGAACTAAATAATGAATACTATAGAAAGGAAGCATGTCAGAACCCCAGATGATACTGAAAAGACTCAGGCTGTGACTGGAAGCAGGAAGTTGACCTTTAGGCACACAGTTTGAGTGCTGGTAGCAGCTGTGGCAGCAATAGGAGGAGGTTTCTTAACTCAGATTTGTTGTTTGTTTGGTGTTTTTTTTCTTTAAAACTTTTCTCACAAACCCCCTGGTTTTGTGAACAAAGGTTTTTGGAACAACTTGGGCAAGATGGAAGCAGACTGCTCCTACACTCAGAAGCTGCAGCATCTTCCTCCCACAGTGCCCCTAAGGCTTGGATTCTCATTCAATTCCTGTGTCTGGTAGTCACAATACACTGGCCAGCAGAGCTAGGCAGTTGTGTGATGACAAAAGTATTGGTCTTTTAGGTAGCTTCAAGCCACAACTTGTCCAGAGTTCATTCTGTTGGAAATGTTCAAGCCAGAAATGAACCCATCCTTTTTATTCTCCTTTGTCCCAGAGATCAGCAGGCTCTGTTAAATTCTGTGCCAGGTGTGATACTGCACAGATTTGTAGAGCAGATGTGCTCACTATGAAGGCCCTGCAGCTAAACCACTTTTTCAGGCTGGAAGTTCACATCAGGAGAATTTACTTAAGGGAAAGATAATTCCTTGTCTGTGCATATGGGTTTGCTGAAGCCAGTTAAAACACATTTGCTTATCAAAAGGAGCATCATCTGGCTTTCGGGATTCAGCCCAACAGGAATACTAAAAGTAAGCCATGACACAAACCCATTCTAAATCTTAAAGACCATATTCCAGTGTATTGGCTCTCCTCCACCTTCAAACAACAGAGGACACCCTTAGCATTCATCAGAACATCGTTTCTTCATAACCCTATTCACAGAAAGAGCTCAGTCACTTTTGTTGAAACCTTCAAAAGGATTCAGGCTGACACAGATACCCAGCATCGAAAATATCAGCTTAAGCCATTTCTTTAAAAGAGGATAAAAAGATCTTATAAAGGGAAGCACTGGGCCAGCACAACTGTGAATTGTGGCTTTGGTACATATTCAAGCTCAACAGTATCTAGGTCCAGGGAAGAACTCCTTCAGATGCAAATACTTCTATAGGCTATAAAATATATTGCAGATATCAGGAAAAAAATGTAATGTTTTGGACACCAACCTCCTGAGTGCAGATAGAAACTCAGGAATTTCAGCATTTTCTGAGCAGATCAATATCTTCTTAACTGAATCCCACTTTCAGAAAAAACCCCACCTGCTATTCCACTCCATCACCTTTTTTGCTCTAACATCACCTATCTGACATAGACACCAGCTGAAAAGCCATGGCAGGGGGTTGGAACAAGATGATCTTCAAGGCTCCTTCCAACCCAAACCAGTCTATGACACGATTCTATGATATAGCCCTGGAAATACCAATCATCAATTCCCAAAGGACTTTTCTGAAATGATTTTCCATCCTTTCAATAACAGATGAATCTGAATTAAGTTTTTTCAGGGTTGGACTTGACCATTTTCCATCATTTCCTCACAAAACACTAGTGTATTTTCCACTAACAATCAGTAACTATGCAGTTCATCACGGTCTTAACACTGTGCCTTGGAACGTTAACCAGACCTCCCAAAGTGTATATGAAGCAGCAGCGGGGACTCACAAACGTGCACTTAGCTACATTACCTGGATCAAAGCTGTAGTTTTCTATTTACAAAACCAGAGCTCATTTTCATTCGGTGCAAGTTTCTAGAAGCCCACAGGACTGTGCTGCTGTGAAGCTGCTTTCAGAGAGACTAGATTATTTTATCTAGTACTCAGAAAGAGTAAATGCCTGAGCCACCCTCCCTTTTCACTGCTTCAGAGGAGAAGACTTAGCAAAAGAAGCAAGGCAATGAGAAAGTCCATTTGTGAAAAGCCCTCAGAATATAAACCCTCATTTTACCTCCCTTTTTCTTTTCCTGAACACCAAATGAAACAGATGAGCCTCGAAGAGTCACTTCCATCTCCTTCCATATGTTTGGTTGAGAATGAACACCTCCCCTTGAATTCTTTTGGACTTTCTGCTCAAACTCAAGACATCATCAGACACTGAGGAAATGCACCCAGCAGCAACATAACATCGTCAAAGGTGGGATAGGAGGAGTGGCATTTGCACAAGCCCCTGCCTAGCAGCATATACCTGGAACAGACTTTGAGAAGAAAAGTGATTTCCTGAGATTTTCAAATCAAGCTCACTCAGAAACAACGCTGGAACAATTGCATGCTGCTAGGAAGAGTTAACCTTTGAATGGGTTCAGCAAACTCTATTTTCTTTTCTATAGAAATAATAGCTGCTCAATACTTTCACATGTTTCTAGGCTGCTGTAGTTGGAATTGCAATATATACAACTGCAGTGATTCACACTGCTGAAATTATTTATTTACTGTTGCAAATTGGAGACTTTTATGAAGCTGTCTGCTACTGAAATCAGTGCAGGTGCTTTGGTTTGTTTAACAGCTCTTCTAATCACCTTCTGGTTTTAAAATGCACCCCAAAATCAGTCTTTAATTTCCATTTTAGACAAGTTACAAATATTTGTATATTTTAACCTTATTTTAAGCTCAAATAATGTGAGAGGTAAGATATATTCACACAAGGAAGTGAAAATGCTCATAGAACACTTGGAAGGGAATCAACTGTGCTGATTTTGACGAGTCTGTTCTGGACCAGGGTTACAAAGCCCTGGCTGCCATTTCAGCTCTGCTGCACTTCTGCCCAAGCTCTCTACAGGGAAGCTAACTCAGAGTTAAAGTAGGGAAAACTCACGTGACACATCTGTCCTCGCAACTTCAAGCTCCTTCCAGCTCAGGGTCCTCATGAATTGCAGATTGATTCTGTATACTTTGAAACCCTCAGATTCACTTCCATGAAGTCATGGAAATAGTGGGAAATAGTAAGCAATCAATCCCAATCCACCCTCCCTCCTAGAGTTTTATGGATCTCCATGTCCTCCTCAGCTGTTTATTTTCCAGGATGTTATAAAGGGAGTAACAGAGTTAAAAATGATCAGGGATATTTACAAACAAGCTATTGTGATATTTAAATCTAGCTCATCTACAGCAACCCCCTATAGAGTATCAGTTGTATAAACTGTTGCTAAAAAGGAACTTTTATGTGAAGTATGGGAGAAAAATCAGTGTATTTCCAGCAAATCAGGTGAAAACAGTAACGATAATGTAATTATTGCAAGGAAGTCTTTTCAACTCTACATGGCACAAAACCATGCCATTTAAGTCTGCAATTTGCCCTTGCTGCCGATATAAAATATAACTGTGACACAAGAACAAATGAGAAATTATCCCCTGGGGAAGAGCAAGTTTAGTCTGGAAACTAGCAGGATCCAAGCAGTAAAGAGAATGAAATATTTCAACATCCTTAAGCTTGCAGCAGGAAGACTAAAAAAGCTGAGATGATTTTGTCTTGTCTGTCATTAACTTAGAATCATAGAATCGAATAATAGTTAGGCTTGGAAAGGACCTTAAGCTCATCCAGTTCCAACCCCCTGCCATGGGCAGGGACACCTCACGCTAAACCATGCCACCCAAGGCTATGTCCAATATGGCCTTGAACACCGCCAGGGATGGACCATTCACAACTTCCCTGGGCAACCCATTCCAGTGCCTCACCACCCTCACA
>JAOEHY010030087.1:12309-26236 GCA_025447955.1 Psilopsiagon aurifrons | reverse complement strand
AGCCCCTCTCCAGCTTTCCTGTAGCCCCTTTAGGCACTGGAGCTGCTCTAAGGTCTCCCCTTCAGGAGCCTTCTCTTCTCCAGGCTGTCCCAGCCCTGCTCTCTCAGCCTGGCTCCAGAACAGAGCTGCTCCCGCCCTCACAGCATCTCCATGGCCTTCCTTTTGAAAAAAAGGGAAGAAGCTTTTGAGGCTTGCCTGGAAAATAACTTCCAGGGGCTCAGGTCCTGTGAGGACCTCAGTCCTGACATGGTGGGGACCCAACCTCGTCTATCTTGGGGCACTGCAGTGAACAGCAGTCCAATAGCTGCTCTGCCGTGCCCTCCCTTGCTTAGGACGAGGGGACAGCGCAGCACAGTGTATCCCAGCATGATATGACATGGTGTTGGCTCTTTCTGCTGGCTCTGTCCACATGGGGAAAGCTATGAGCACAGCCTGTCTGCTGGTCTCCACTGCTGGTGACATGTGTCTGTCTTGTAGGTCCATCGGAGGGGCTGGGGTATGGTCGCACCTCACCCTGCAGGGAGGAGAAGGCCAGGGCTGCCCTGAGGCATGGCTCCAGCAGTCTAAAAAGCATGAAGACACTCATCGCCGAGCCTGGACCCTTTGTTGGGGAGAGGATTGACCCTGCCCTGCCCCTGGAGAGCCAGTGGTGAGTCCTGCTTGCTCTGGGCAGCTGTTCCAGGATCCTTATGGCTGCACCATGCTGAGCACCAGGGTAGACCCGTTTCTTCCTTTTTCTCTGGCTTCAGCTTTCTACCTGCTTGTCCATGCTGCCCATCCCACAGTTGTGGTGTCCCCATGTGCTCCATGAACCCCCCTGAGCTGCCTGGTGGAATCCCTGCCCCTTGTCCCCCATCCCCAGGGAGCCACCCCCGTCCCTCCTCCCAAACAATGGCTGCTGTCCCTGGGGAGGTTCCAGCAGTGCTGCATTGCTGCTGCCCCAGGCAGGGTCCTTTGTGGGGTATCTGTTCTGTCTGGCACATCTGGTTCCTCTCCAACCTTCAGCTGGTACCATGGGGCCATCAGCCGGACAGATGCGGAGACGCTGCTGAGGCTGTGCAAGGAGGCCAGCTACTTGGTGCGCAACAGCGAGACCAGCAAGAATGACTTCTCCCTTTCCTTGAAGTGAGTGAGCCCAGAAGAGGCTGGGGGGTGGTGGACCCACAGCAGAGGTGACTTGGTAACATAGGTGACCCTTCACGGGTGAGCACCCCATGCAAACGTATGGCTGTGCTGATGGGTGATTGAGATCACCACAGCATGGTCAGAAATGGCTGGGATACAAAGTCTGCATTTCTCTGTGGTGTGTCGCAGGCTTCTGGTTTGGTGCCTGGCAAAAGTGCATCTTGGGAAGGCTTGAAGATCTGGAGGCGAACTGCTCTTCCCTTGGCAGTGCTAGTAATACCTCAAACAGATAAAATGATGTGCCTCACTGCTCACTTCAATGTGTCTGGTTATCGCTTCCAGCTCCGGCTTATTACCCATTGTATTTATTTTTTTTTTAGCTTCTTTTCATGGGAAAAGAGTTTGTGTGATCCTCTTCATGGAGATGCAGGTTCCCATCCCTGCCTCCCCAGCCCACATAATCTTTGAAGCTGTTGCTCAGCAGCACTGTAGAGAGGGAATTACCCTGCTCTGGTTTCCCAGCAGGAAAGCCTCACCCCTCACATTTTATACATATATATATATATACACACACATATATATAGAGAGAGAGCTTGATTTCTGCTTGGTTTTTCTGGGGAGATCTTTGCATCCGCCAAGTTTTCCAGGTTCCCTGAGCACCAAAACTGCATGTACATTACCACGTGTTCTGCTGAGGAAGGGGGGAGCTGCCTATAGCTCTTCAGCTCTTTTGTGACTCTTGGGGCATGAAATGAAAGCTGATACCTGTTCTGAAGATGATGGTAGATTATCAGATACCTTCTTGCCCTTCTGCTGGATGACTGTTTTAGCTCTTTTCCTGGCAGATGTGAAAAAAGTATCTATTGAGCACTTCAGTCATCTGCCCAAAAAGCAGCCACAAACTCCTATGCTTTTCTCAATATACTTTAAGTTTCCTCAGTGCTTGCTGTACCTGCATTGCTCCCTGGTGGTTTTGGCCTCCCCTGTTTATTTCCCTGGGACACAATTGTGAATTAGATTGCTCTCTCTCTTTGTCTTTTCTTCCCCTATTATTTTTGCCTTCAGCACCAAGCCAGGGCCAAAGTTGAGCTGGGAAATATTCTTTCTTCCTTCTGCAGTTCTATTTTTTGGATCAAGCAGTGACTTCCTCCTTTTCTCTTTTTCATTGTTTTTTCTTGGTCAGAATTTGTACTGATGTTTTAATTTTCTTAATATTTGTTCCTTGCTGTAGCTTGTGAGCAATTTTGAAGCAACCTTGAAGCAACAGCCTCTGCTGGCTGGCTCATATTTGAGGCTGCCAGAGGTCCTCTCGGCCATCACTTTGTGGGGGGCATAGGCCAGCATGTGTGGTGGCATTAGGTTGTTGATGGGCTTTTCTCCCTTACCAGTATGTGTGTCCCTTTTCATCACCTCTCTACAAGCCAGTCACGCATTTCTTTGGGTTTTTTTCCTTACTTCTTACTACCCATCCTTAGCCTTGTGACAAAAAGGGCCAAATCCTGTTCTCAGACAGCATGTGTGTCTAGGACATGGCCTTGCAGTGGTGTCCCTCCACCCCAGAGGAAACTGCAGTGCATTCAGGAGTTGCTCGGGCATTACTTTTCCATCAGCTATGATTGCAGTGAGCCCACAGCCCAGAACATGTTTTTTACTCCACTGCCTTTCTCTATAGAGCCTGTTCAAGGAAAATCCCCTGGGATGCTTTTTATATACCTGTAAGCTGGTTGTCTGCATCTCTTCAATTTTTTTTCTTTGAGGGAGGCGACACAGCAAAAGATGTGGTCTGAAAGAGAGCTCCCATGCTGGACTAAAGCCCTTTTGTGCTGCTTTAAAAGAAAATACGCACTAGAGAGAGCAGTAGGAACGCTGTACCCATAGTGTGTCAGGTTGCCAGAAGGATTTAACCTTGCCGTGACCCTCCTGGCTAGTCCAGGCTGGGGAACCCCACATTGCCTGTCATGGACAGGGTTGTAATGTGAATGCCTGAAACACTTGGAGAATTAACCCCTTCTGGATCGCATGTCCATGACAGTGGCTGAGGCCGTGCTGCAAAGGTTTGGGTCCTTTCTCATGTCTGTAAGGTGCTTGGCAAGAACAACGGCTGCCCCTTGTCTTCCTCCCACTGCTGCTACTGGCTCCAAGCCTGTCAGGTTTGCAGTATGCTCCCTCAGCCATGTCTGCAGGTGTCTGATCTAGGTCACATCCCTGAGCTTGTGACAAAGGCCTCTGGGTGAAATATAATCAGTATCACCTCTCTGTGGGTCTGTGTGGCAGTGCTCCGGCTCCAGACCGGCACTGACCCAGCACCAGGCTCCTGCACCCCTCTCACCTGCAAGCACAAGCAAGGGCTGGGTCTCCCTGCAGACAGGGTGCAGTGCTGAGGGCAGCATCCATGAGCACTCCATGTGTTCGTGTGTGTGCAGGTGCACCTTCACAGGTGCCATGCATGGGGCAGCCTTGCAGCTCTTCCCTGCACCCTGCCACTAGGATGCAGGATGCAGCCATCTATACCTTTACCTTGGCTCTTGGCGGGGGGCTGCGGCTCTGCCTTCCCGTGGGGCTGGCTCCTTGCCTCTCAGCTCTAAATGGATTGCAAACACATTCTGCTAATGCAGCCGGGCTGTCCATTACAGGTACTGACTCCAGCTGGGGGGAAGGGACTGGCTTGCGCAGCACTGGAGGCTGCTCAGCATTGCTGATGAGGTCCTGTCTGCTTTTAAGTCATCAATATTTTGCCTTAATGTGCTTTCCAGACACTGCAGACAGGCTGTGGCTCTCCTCAGAGATGCCAATTGATAGCAACAGGGCCATTAGCCCGGCACTTGGAATCAGTGCTCGTGGCAGGATCTGACTGCACAGCCTCATGTGGCTCAGTGCCTGTGCTGTGCCAGGAAATGGCCTCACTACACTGAGTGGGTTCTATGGAGTCCTTAGTATTGGCATTGAGGGAGATGGGGGTCAACATGCTGTGGGCCGAAGGAGAAAATCCTGCTTTGCCATGGTGAGGCTGGAGATAGGTGAGCTGAAGTCCTGCTGTGTGAGCCTTGGCAGTTGCAAAAGAAGCTTTGCCACATGCGAGGGGCAAAAGCTGCTGCCGTATGTTGCCCTGCAGGGAGAGTCCCATCTGCTCCTGCCTCCACGTGCCTACCCCTGCCTCAGCACTGTTCTTGTCCCTGGATCAACCCCTCACACCCCTCTGCATGCCCGTGCTCCCTTGGGGGGCACACAGCTGTGACCTCTTCCTCATGTTTCGGGCTTTGTTTGGGGTTGGGCAAGAGCAGCATGGTATGGGCCGGGCCAGGGTGGGGGCGATGTCAGGAGTTGATGGGAGGCTCCGGCCAGCTACACCCCTAACCCTGCCTTCATCTCTCGTTGCAGGAGCAGTCAGGGCTTCATGCACATGAAACTGTCCCGGACCCAAGAGAACAAGTATGTGCTGGGTCAGCACAGCCCACCCTTCGACAGCGTGCCAGAGATCATTCATCACTATGCCAGCCGCAAGCTGCCCATCAAGGGGGCTGAGCACATGTCCTTGCTGTACCCGGTGGCTATCCGTACCCTATAGTACTCACCTTCCATGAACCAGGCTCCAGGCTGGGTGCATCTGAAACTGGTCCGTCTGTAGGGCCAAGCGCAGTCACACTGACCACGGGCTCAGGACCGGCAGCTCACAAGCAGCTCGCTGGGCACAGCCAGCACTGTTGGGGATTGCTGCAGCTGGACCTCTTGTTCTGCTCCCTTGGGGGGCTCTTGTGTGCTGGTTTGCTGGCTGGGATGGAGCCGGGGGGAGCCCCTGCCTGAGGAGCTGAGAGGGGCTTGCTGGCTGCCCGCTGCCCTTGCCTACCTTCAGGCAGAGCTCAGGACATTAGGACTGGAGCTGGGGCCTTGGAGAGGCAAGGGAGGGGTGTGATGTACGGGAAAAGGGAGAGAAATCAACTGGTAGCAGGCCTGAAGTGCCACCATGAGGGTGCCTGGTCCCTACACTGTGCTCAGCGCTCTCTGCCATCCTTTGCCAAATGTACATAGTGACTGCTCTCGGCTAGGCATACAGCACCGCTGCCTAATAAAGCGGTGCATGCTCACCTCCTGCTCCATGCATCCCACCACCCTAAGTGGGGGGTCGGTGTGCCAAAATGGCAGGAAGGGGGATTTTATTATATAAAAGCTTGAAGTGAATTGCTTTTTCCTTTGCCCTTGCACACACGGGTCTTGAACCCCATGTGCCTGAGCAGTCCAGCCAGCTCACTCATCTGTAACACAGGGAACACAGGAAGCTGGTGGTCATGTCCTTGCTATGTCTTTGGGACACTTTGTGGGCAGCAAAGTGGACTTGCCTGTCATTCCCTGTAGAAGAGGGTGCTTTTGGGATATTTTTGCCTCCTTGTTTTCCTTCACCCTTCGTAAGCATTAGGCAAAATCCCTGAATTCACAGATCTCCTGTTCTCCTCCTCTGGGTATTTACTGGCCCCAGTCTTGTTCTTTGTCTTCCTGATACCTTGTCTTTGGGCTAGCTTGCTCCTTTTCTTCATTTGGCTGAAGCTATGTGTGATGCTCTGTAGCATTTAATGCATACCTTGCCTTTTAACCTTGTTCCTGGTGTTGCTTGCTGCTGTACCTACACACGTTTCCTCCATCCGTGCTTCAGACTAGGCTCAGTCTCACTTGCTCCCCTGCAGTGTGTTCCCTTTCTCCTCCAGTTCCTTAGTGGCCCTGCTGTGCTCAGCAGGGAGAATGACAACAGCAGATTTGGTGCTGGACCAGCAAAACTTTCTGTATCAGTGAAGCAAAGTGCTTAGGGCATTGGTGATGATGCATTGGCAGTTGTTTGATGAAGGCTTTGTGAAAAAGCGTCATCCTCCCCACCACCTGTTCCCAGAAAAAAGCTGGTCCTGCTGAGGGGAGTGGAGGTGGTCAATGGGGCCATGGGGACCTTGTATGGGTCTCCATTCTACTTACTGTCTGGGGCTCCAGGGTTTTCCAGCTCAATCTGTAGCCAGGGGTCGCTGCCCTGACTGCCCAGTGTGGCTTTGAGCTGCTGTGGGGACCATTGGGCACTGCCAGCGTGGTCTGAGAGCGCACACTGTGGTTTGGTGTATGCAGAAACTGGTGATTTGTTCTAGGATACCTCAGCCTCTGCCGCTCCTTAAAAGGCAGCAGTTTGAGCTCATCAGGCACCCGATGTCTCCTTACGGCCCTGCTTAGCTGCCTCTCTCCATCCCAGGGACGCATCTTGTCTGGCAGGGATAGGGGCAACACGAGGTTTTTTGTCCTGGCAGTGCCACACCAGAGCCTGCAGAAAGGGCCGGAGATGCAGAAATCTTCAGAGATGCTCTTGGATGCCCTTGCTGCATTTAAAGGTTTCAAGGGCTCTTAGCAGCCCTGCTGTGCCCTGATGACTCCAGCACAGATCTCATCCTGGGGGATACTCTGCCTTCTCCATGGCCGCAGCTGGGAAAGCAGAGGCTTCTTGAGTCCATGCAACTGGGGAACATAGGCATGTGAGAGCCTCCCCTTATTCTGTTTCTTTCTCTGGAGAAACTGTGACAGTGAGCAAACTGCCTAGCAGCCAGTGCTGGTTGTATCAGTGTGCTCACGGCTTTACAGTGAAATCCTCTCCAAGCACCCTAGCTCCATCTCGGGGACATCCAGGCCAAGCACTAAGAGGCAGGAGACCTGCGTGCATTTCATCAGCTCTCCAGAAACAGTCACTGCTCTGGAGCTGGGCTTTGTGTCCAAGTGATTCAGCTGAGCAGCTCTCAATCCTAACTGTGGCAATTACATCCCTTCTCACCCCTTTCTTCTCCAGGCTAAAGAAGCCCAACTCCTCAAGCGTCTCCTTGTACAACACATTGTCCAGCCCTGACTATCCTAGTGGCCCTCTGCGGGACTCTTATTGTATTTGGGGTCTAGAACTGGACACAGTATCCAGATGTGACCTCACAAGTGCCAAATAAAGGGAAATAACCACTTCCTTTGACCTGGTTACACTCATATGGTAACTTGGGTAGGAAGGGACCTTAGGAGGTTTCTAGTCTACCCTCTTGCTCCAAGCAGCATTATTGTTGACCAGTGTCAAGAGGGGTATTTTTTTGAGAAGCAGAACTGCCTGAGCTTAACTAGAGTTTTTCCCCTCTTCATAGCATTACTAGGGGAGACTGGACACCAGGGATAGAGGGCTGCAAGTTCACTGCAACCTGAGGACAATGTCTCTAGCCCAGTGGAGCCTCCAGCTCCATGAGGGCCCTTGTGATGGGGGAGGTCGAACAAGAAAGATGTAGGAGCAAGGTGCAGGACGCAGAGCTGTAACAAAGAGACAGCGCTGATGCTGGCTGAGGGGATGGACCTTATGGGGCAGATCCAAGCAGGTTGTGGGTCCTGTTTGGATCCAGGAGGTGTCATTTTGAGTTTTCCACATAAACTATATGACTCTGGGTTTGGCTGCTTCATCTTCTGTTTGCAATGGGAACTGATCAGGAGCTCCCCTGAAAATCTGAACTTAATCTCTCCTGCAAGGGTGTTTTAGTGCTGTGTTTGCCATCCCATGACTGGGGTGATGTTTAGGAATGGGGTGGTTAGGGGCAGCCATGTGACAGTGCTAGAGAGGTGATGCATGGGATCCCCAGTCATGAGGATGCTAATTCCCAGGGCAGACAGGATCCAGAGCAACCTGATGCGGCTTAGACGTTAATCCTACTGGGAACATGAAGAGAAACAGAGACCTTTGTCTGTGGCAATTCCTAATCCACTTGTCCTAGAAATCCCCCATGTCCCCCTAGCTGCCTCTGTTCCCTGTCCCTCCTCCCTGCAAGCAAAAGAGCTCTGCCATTCATAGGTTGATCTCTAGTCTCTTGCTAAGCCCTCCACAATCGTGAGCTGTTTTAGTATTCTGCAGGCTGTGGTGATGAAGGAAGTTTGTTTCATAATTGGATTAGCATTGCTGGGAGCATGCTCTCACATGGCAGTGAAGGCTGGGTGGCATAGACCCTTAGCCCTGTGCTGCTCTGCCTGGTGGTGGGCCAGGTTGGGGCTCAGCTTACTGCAGAACTTCAATGGCCAAAAGATGTAGTCTTACTGGAAGGCAACCAAGAGGGGTGAAAGGCTGATTCAGGACAGAATTTGAGTTTAACCTCCTTGGAAGCTGGTATCTGTCTGCTGAAACTCTGTCCCTCATGTCTCACCTTCTAGAAATGAAGCACTTTGCTTAGCATCATCAGCCTCATCACCCACCCTAGCACAAGCCATCAAGGCTCCTGAACACCATGTAGGCTGGAGAGCATCGCCAGTAACTGCTCCTTTTGAGACTGGGTAAAACCCTTAGATCCATGTGCCCTTACTGCCCCTCTGCCCTGGAAGTTCCCTTGAGCCCATGCCTAGTGATTAGATTAAAACCCCACCCCTAGCAGTGATGGCTAAGTTGCTTATATATCGCTGAAAACAGGGTGCCCTCTATTCTGTCTCCAACCGCAGCAATCTGCAGAAGGATTAAATAACCCAACAGTTCAGCTGCGGAAGTTTATAGCAGAGGAGAGAAATTTGTTCCTGATCCCTGCAGGCTACCAGCAAAATGTGCAGTGCAGCAGATACAGAGCACACACATGCATGTGGCACACACAATGACCCACTGAATGCCTCCTCTTAAATCTTGTACAAAGCAATATATTTGACAGAAGGGGCAAGTTTCATTCCTTAACTCAGTGACCACCCCAGCTCAGTCCCTTTAGTATGCTTCCCCAGCATTGCCTTAAGCCAGTTACTTGCTCGTGTTACCCTGTTTGAAAATTGTCCCAAAACATCCATGCCTCCACCATGTAGATTTTCAGTCTACACTTGCGAGCAGTTCTCTCCTTTTCCTTGTACAATTTTGCAGTCACATCTCCAGAACACCATGCTTGGGCAGATCTCCTGGGTGAGATCTTC
The DNA here is from genome assembly GCA_025447955.1 of Psilopsiagon aurifrons. Classification (NCBI taxonomy): domain Eukaryota; kingdom Metazoa; phylum Chordata; class Aves; order Psittaciformes; family Psittacidae; genus Psilopsiagon; species Psilopsiagon aurifrons. Next base: position 17,194 of record JAOEHY010030087.1, on the reverse strand, counting down.
CCAGTGCCTTCATAGTAATGTGTCTGTGTCTCTCCTGAAAATGCATCTCAGGCATGACAACTTCACACTCCCAGCCCTGCCCTGCTTGCTATTAACATTAGTGGGGTTATTCCGAGACTAGGGTGGAGGAACAGTGATAGAGCTGAGAGACACTCTTTTTTAGCACAACCCATCATTTACTTGATTGGCTGGTTCCTCCTCTGCTATATCCATGCCTCTGACTTCCAGCAGCGGAGACTGTTTATATTGGGTACAAATAAAACCTTTTCCTTAAATCTAACCAGCCTAATACACTGCATCACCTTGTCTAAGTTAATTATTAAAGTAAAATCATTACGTTTCACTGAGACAAGGTATCTGTGATAAATTCTGTTTCCATTTCTCCTCATATCTTGAAGCTGAGTCTCCTTCAAAACACCCTTTTCAAGGTATGAACATCTAGATATGTTTTAACATCTCTTTTCACTTTCTTGGATGTGGAAGGCACATTTGCTGCATGTTTGCTATTTGGGCCATATCCAGGTTATCCTAAATCTTGTCCTTTCACAGTGAGGTGACCTTGGTCCTTTTCTCTCCAATCTCCTGCAGCACCTCCTGGTTGACCCTCATCTCATGCGTTCAGAGTGTGTCCTTATCTGGTGGTTGCGCCTCAGGCATTCTCTGTCCTTCACATCTTACTCAGCTTGATGACCTGCACAGCTACAAGTCTTTCTCTTAATTTCCAGGATAAGTGTATGCATGCTGAATTGTTCTCCATTAAGTGGCAGTGCACTGCAAGTCGTTATCTTTGCCTGTGTGGGATCAATGGGCTCCCCTCCCTGCACGTGTCCTCTCATTGCCCCTGTTTGGGGTAGACTTGCTGCACATGTACACTGCACTGTGATTTACTGCCCCTATGCAGCATTACAGACTTTCTGTGCATGCACAGTGTCCTGATCTACTGTTCTCATTAAGGGTTTCCTCTCTGCAAATTCACAGCACGCCTGGTTTTAGTGTGTTCTTCCTGACCATGCACAGCGTGTCCTGATTATCAGGGAAGTGTCTTGCATCTCTTTGCCTCTGTCTAGAGTGCCATAAGTCATTATTCATACATGCCACTGCCCCTCTCCAGGGGGAGTAGTCTGCCTGATTTGCCTCTTGGATTTACTGTGTGTGCAGTGGGTGGGCACTCCATATTGCATATCATAGTTTCCATGTGCTCATGGCATCCTAATTTTCGTTCACGCATTAGCTTCTTTCCCACACAGGTGCCTTGCAGCCTCTGGGCAGGCACATGCTTTCTGCATTTGTGCAAGACACCAGCATCGTGTCCTGACATCAGCAACTCCCAACTCTAGCTGGTAATGTGTGGTAAAGATTGCAGGCTCTGTGCTGTACTAAGTTCCCTTCTCCTTCCACATGCACAGGCTGTCAGAGCCTCCTGTGCTCCCATCTGCTCAGCCACTCTTTTAACCATGTCGTACAGGAGCTGAGGTGCAGCCTGGCACCTCCATCCTGTGCTATGCTGGCTCATGTCCCACTCTGGAAACTGTCTGCTGTGTGGTAACCAGGTGTCTTGCCAGAGGTAATGGAGAGTGTCTCTGGTGGGCAGAAAGACCCAGTGTCTTGCTGAATGTCATTTAAGCCAGAGTCCCAAGTGCACCTCCTGTTGCTGAGTCTTCTTAGGGGATGTCTGTGGGATCCCAATGACTTCCTTCATTGACCTGTTGTCTTGAGAGACCAAAAGGGGAAAACTGGAATATCGGAGCCCCCATAAATGCTCCAGAGAAGAGTGTTGTCACTCGAAGTTGCAGAATGTGCCCATCAAAGCACCAAGAAAGTGAGGAAGTTGTGAATCAGCCAAGGCCTGTGTTGACCTGTGAAGGAAGCGTGGGAGAGGCAGTCTCCCATTCCTTGCCCTGGGAAGGCCTACAGCTGTGTTTGTGATGCTGGTGACCAGAGAGCTGCCAGCTGGATTTAGCTGGGGCTGGGAAGAAGGAAGTACAAGCTGAGACGGCTTCAGTTTCTTGTAAGGAAGGTAATTCATGGTTTGTTTTTCTTTTTTTTTTGGCTGATTGTTTTGATTGGTATTTTTGTGTGTGGTGGGTGGGCATTTTTTTTGTTGTTGTTGGTTTAGTTTGGTATTTTATTGTTTGTTTGTTTTCCCAGAGGGGCTGAGCTAAAAACCATCTTCCTTTTTTCTTTTGTGACTTGTAGCTGAGCTCCTAGATGCCACAGGCTGGGAAGTGGTCTAGGTGGTACCAGGAAGGGCTGGAGAGTGCATTGTCTACCTAGTGAGGGCGCTTGCCCTTTTGACTTCCAGCCAGTCCTAAAGGAAGCAGCACCTCATACACCAGAGCAAGCAAGAGAGCAAATGCAGAGATGTTGCTCGGTCCCCTGTGCACCACAGACCCCATACTGCCTCACTCAGGTGACAGTCCTAATGAAAGTCCATCATTCAGGGCAACCTCAGACTTGTGGCTCTGGCATTGTCAGCCCTACAGGCAGCATGGTAATTCACACTGGTAGCAGCTGTTCCAAGTGTCAGCGTTGGGCAATTGTCCCTGCTGCTCTCGTTCTGCTACGGGCCATTAGCAGCAAGATCCTTCTTTTATCATCATACTTCTCATTCTGTCTTGGCAGCTGCAGTAAATATCTGTCTGCTAGCAAGTATGAATGCCTGTCAGGACAAAAGGTTGGGTTTCCCTGTAGCAGGCAATGATTTTGACACACTCAGGGGTTGCTTGGGTGTGGAGTGGGATCATATTTCTTGAAGCAGGGATGGGACAGGGTCCCTGGGGGTGTGCATCCTTGCATCATGACCCCCCTGCTGTGCTACCTATTCAGAAACACAGCAGGTCTGTCTGTGGTCTCTGTGTGCTGGACTGGAGGAGTGGAGACAGGTGATCCCTCTCTGATGGCAGAGGTTGCTGCTCATTTCCATTTAGATAGAGGAATTTCAATCTGGGCTTGCTGTCTCCTCACCATGGTGCAACTCAAGACACAAATTTCCAATTTTTTTTCTCCACACAATGCCATATGCTCTCTGCTGGCTTGGGCTGCAGGTGCTGCAGCCTGGAAGAAGTGGATAGCTGGGTGCGTGAACATGGATGATTACCTGTGTGTAGCTCCATGAAGGTCAGCTGGGCCATATGGCTTCTCTGTAGCCAAATCTGCTGCACAAAGTGCTCCCATGGCCTCTCACTAGCTCCCTTCCCTGTCCTCAGACAGATTAACACCAGCATCCAGAGCTGGCCCCCATGATACATGATCTGGATCACCTGGGGGCAGAGGATGGTCACACAAGAAGTCACCCAAATAACCACAGCAATGAGGACAACCAGATGCTTGTTTTTCAGCGAGGAAAATGCAAGAAGAAATACAGCAAGGGGGTAAGGGTGTCTTTGCTTGCCACCTGCATCGAGTGCATGTTCACTTGCCCACAGACAGGTAATACAGGAAGAACACACTAAAACCAGGCATGCTGTGAATTTGCAGAGAGGAAACCCTTAATGAGAACAGTAGATCAGGACACTGTGCATGCACAGAGAGTCTGTAATGCTGCATAGGGGCAGTAAATCACAGTGCAGTGTACATGTGCAGCTCATGATCCTCTGTGTGGTCTTCTCCACCATGTACTTGGCGTGTCTGTTCCTGTAGGAATAAACAGCAGTTTCACTCAGCTACAAATGAAAAGAAGCTTGTAGAAAAGAAGGTGGAGCAGGTTGGTGGTGGGGGAGCCACAACCTCAGCCTTGTGAGGAATGGCCGGAGACTCCAGTTTGGAGGTTCTGGGCAGATGTTTGCTTTGAGAAAGGAGGTTGGCTTAACTAAACAGTGAGGTAGGGGAGGCTACCAAGGGGCCCGGTCCAGTGGGAGAGGGCATGTACGCTTGGAGGAGGGACACACAGGTAGTAGCGCAGCCCACAGTGAATTTGAAGGGCGTCCTGGGGAAGATGCCTAGAAGGGTGTCGTGGTTTAAGCTGTAACTCACGCAGTTTGCTCACTCCCCCCGCTGCCAGAGGGATGGGGAGGAGAATCGAAAGAATGTAACACCCGCGGGTTGTGATAAGAACAGCCCAGTGACTGACAAACACAGACCACTGCTGCTGCCACCAATAGTAATAATGATAAGGGAAATAACAAGGAAAGAGAATACAACTGCTCACCACCTGCTGACGAATACCCAGCCCAGCCCAGCAGTGATCTAGCCCTTCCGGGTAACTGCCCGCAGTTTATATAGCAGGCGTGACGCGCTGTGGCATGGAATACCTCTTTGGTCAGTTTGGGTGAGGTGTCCTATCTCTGCTTCCTCCCGGCTTCCCTTACTCAAATGGCAGAGCATGAGACTCAGAAAGTCCTTGATCAGCCTAAACATTACTAAGCAGTAACTGAAAACATCGGTGTTATCAGCGCTGCTCCCAGGCCGAAAGTCAAAAACACAGCGCTGCACCAGCTCCTGAGAAGGAGAAAAATGACTGCTACTGCTGAATCCATGACAAAGGGCCAAGTGCAAGGTCCTGCACCTGGATCTGGGCAATGCCAAGCACAAACACAGGCTGTGCATAGATTGGATGGAGCAGCCCTGAGGAGAAGGACTTGGGGGTGTTGGGTGAAGAGAAGCTCCCCATGACCCAGATTCAGTATGCACTTGAGCCCAGAACCCTCCTGTGTTCTGGGCTGCAGACGGAAGCAGCAGAGCTGTTCCTCCCTCGATCTGCTGCTCATTATCCAGAGCGTCATGTGAGGAGATTCTCCCCCTCTGCTGCACTCTGGTGAGACCCCCCCCTCCTCCCCCTAGTCCTGATCCAGCTCTGGGCAACAGCACAGGAGGGATGTGGAGCTGCTGGAATGAGTCCAGAGGAGGCCATGGAGCTGCTGCGAGGGCTGGAGCAGCTCTGCTCTGG
>JAOEHY010030087.1:0-10464 GCA_025447955.1 Psilopsiagon aurifrons | reverse complement strand
CTTCCTTTGCTCCATTGCCATGTAGCTCAGTGGCTTCTGCATCTTGTCGAGAGGTTTCTTTCTGTGGGACCATGAAATAGGCAGCTCTGTGGGAATTGTTGGCTGATGTAGCAACTGCTTGTGAATGTAATTATTTTCCATGATTGCCTTAATCTCGATGGACAGTAGCAGATGTAGCCCTGAAGCTGAGCTGGATATATTTATTTTATTCAAAACCAGCTCTAATAAAACTTTTACTGGCCTCCTGAACTTCCTGAAGTGACTTTGGGCTGGTAGCTTACAACGTCTGTGGGTTAATTCCAAAAGGTTTGAAAAGAGGGAACTAAACCAAGTCTGTCACTAAGTTTAAATTCACTGCAGAAAGGCTCTCATTTGTCTTGTATTCAAAAACAGAAAGGGGCAGTGGCCAAAATAGAAAGGTTTTGTGATTATAGTCTGTGGTTTCCAAGAACAAAATTTCATACTGAAAGCTTGCTGCTGTACCAGTAACATTGGAGTGCTTGTTCAGCCAGCAGGAGCCTAGAAATATATGAGGTCAAGTCGAATTGTATTGTCATGCCCTGTTCTTCCTTGCTTTCCCTGTCCCAGGATGAGAACTGTTGTAGCTGATGGGTCTCTGTTGCCCAATGATGAATTTTGGATTTGAGCTTTAGAAAGGAACTGTCAGCTGGGAACACAGAGAATGGAGCAAGAAAGGAAAGCTTTGTCAGCAAGGTAACTGGGGTAGTGTGTGGGGAAAGTAAGGTTTCCCACTCATTGTAGTGTACTACTGCTTAGTCTCTCTGCTGAAGCTGCCTTGATGGTAGAGGCTGTTTATTCTCATAGCTATGCTTGTGTTTCTGGTGGTAAATTCTGAAGAAAGTGAAGGTGAAAGGCAAGAAAGACCAACTATAAGCAGTCAGTTTTAGGGCAAGAACTATTATGCCACACTCTGAGGCACCCTTAACAACAGCAGAGCCTCCTGCTCTAGGTATAGATTCCCACGTGGTAAGTGGGTGAGACTTAACGTCATGGAGCAGCTATATAGAGATTCTGAGAAAGTTTGCTAAAGCCCAGATGGAAATTTGAGTGTGTGGATAAAGTGTCCAGGGCCCCCAGAAACCTGGACAAGTTCTCCTTTGTCAAGAAAGAAGGCACCTGGCTGAGTCCTTTTTCCCCAGCAAAAAGGAGGTACAGCAGTGTGCTGTTTGGGTACCATGTCAAGAGGAAAAAAAACGCAGGAAAGCACCAATTTTGAATCAAAAATGCTGTGAAATTCTGCTCTCTTCCTTTGTTGGTGCTTCAAGTGTGATGGGCCACTCAAACTGTGAAACAACTTTGGTAAGAGTTTTTGCTTCTGTATGTCTGTTAATCTACAGTAGCTTTTATTCTCTTATGTATGCTGTTTGTGAGGTACTTCTGGTAAAAATGAGACCTTTTCCTAGCACTGGGCTACTGTCATGAGCCAGTTTTAGCTGGTAGTAGGCTGGCTCAGGTGTGAAATGGTCTAGTGGCAACTTGCTTGTTAATGAGCATTAAGTTCCTGAAGGGGAAAAGCCTGTGTCAGTCCAGGGTGCCCATTCTGCATGTTTACCTGAGCATCTACTGGTCCAAGATGATGCCCCAGTCAGACTTCATTCCTAGTGTGTCCAGCCAGACTTTCCTCTCCATAGTTTCAAAATTGGCATGCTGATATCTTTTGCACTGGGGGAAGCACTCCAAGGGGAAAGTGTAGTGAAGTTTAGAGAAAGATGATGTTAGCTCTGTGTTGCTCATAGTAAATATTCACATTATTAGTTTGGCCTTCAGCATCTCCTGTTGCTGCTTTATTTCACAATGTGAAAATATGCTTCAGGGCTAGCTGATGCATGGGGATTATACGCAGCTTACTGAGGCAGGAGGATTGTGCCCATTAAGCCACAGTTTCACTGCAGATGTGAAACATTTAATGCTGAACTTGCATTTGCTCCTTGTGCAAGCTGGTGCTCAGCAGTATGGTGATAAAGGGGCACTTTGTTCTTTTCTCTGTCATCACCCTCAGTCCTGACCAAATTCAGATGGGCAGCACTTGCATGCCTTGTCAGAAGGTTTAGTCTTCCCCAAATATGTTGGTGTGGTTTTGTTTTGCAGTAGCTTGTGCTATATTGGAGCCGTAACTCACTTTGAATGAAACTTCTCTTTTTAGTCTTTATCAGCCTAAGTGACTTTGCTGTCACCCAACACCCAATGACATCAGCTAATTCCTTTGTGAATAAGATCACCATTGAAAAGGTAGCTCCCTCAGAAAATTCTTTGAGCAGAACCTAAGTTCAGCAGCAGCCTATCACAACCTTAGTCCTGCATCTTCATTCCTGTGAGTATGAGAAGTACTGATAAGATCTACTTTATACTGAGAAGAGGGCATGTTTTATCCAGCTGTCCTTTTGAGAATGTTTCTGTAGGCTCTCAGATGTAAGGCAGGTGTCTGTGCTTGCTGTGATTTAGTCAAAGGAGGGGCTGTGTTAGCTTAGTGCCTGGCCTGACCTAAGATAGGCATCTGGTACAAGTGAACAAGCTTCTGCAGCTTTAATTGCAGCTTTGTGCAAATTTTGACTAGCTTATGTCTGACTCTGCAGTGCCATGTAGACACTTGGAGCAGTATCCCTGGAGGGTCTGAGGAGGATGTGTAGGACTCCTGGCAGAAGGTCATGAATACAAATGGGTGTCCAGAGGGATCTCTCAATTTGTGGAAATTGGTAACGATATAAAGCAGAACTGAGCCATCAGTGCCAGTCTTGTCTGTTTTACTGGACCTCCTTAGGCTGAATTAGGATTTGAACTATCTAGTTCAATATGGGAGCTTGTTTTACCATAGCCTTTGGGGAAAAGTCTGTTCCTGAAATAAAGATCCCATTAAAATCAGCATATCTTTATCAGAATAATTTTCTTCCTCCGACTGAAGAAATAACCAGCTGGCTTAAATTGAAGGGGAGGAGTAATGTCTCCTCAATCACTGAGCTTTCTGCTTTTGGGCACAGTCCAAGTCATTCAGGAGTTGGGTAAGTGCTACTAGGGTTACTGGGGTTGTTGTCTGGGCTGGATCTGTTCTGCAAGAGTGTTTGGCTTGTCTTGCCTAGCCTCCTTTCTTTTTAAGGAGCTTCTCTTTTTAAGAGAAGCTGTGTCTGCTTTTGACCCTGCCATCTCTTGTAGGAAGATGCTGCTTCCATTTAAGAGGGAGATGGTGCTGCTGCCATGCAGGACTGGGCATGTGGAAATGGGAGATGCACCCTCTGCATAGCTGAGACTTGTGTGTGTAAAGCCAGCACTCCTCGTGCTGATAAAAAAAAACAACAAACAGTGGTTGTCCTATGTAAGCTTGCCAAGTTGCTTTGCACAGTGTTCTTCAACTCTGTGTATCTACTCTTTATCCTATGCTGTCTCCTCTGTTGAAGACAGACAAGTGGCTGAAGTAATCCAGGCCTCACTAAAGATTAGCCAAGACTATTGTGGCCAAATTTTACCACTAATGACGCAATACTTCTAAGCCCATTGTGGTGCAGGGAGGTTTTTTAAAACAGCTGAAAAAAGACTGTTACAACATTTCTGAACAGCATTATTGGTGTTCGGGAGTGCCCCTGGTAGTTATGTCAGCTGTTTTTACAGCTAAAGTGACAGAGAATCTAATATAGAATCATAGAATAGTTAGGGTTGGAAAGGACCTTAAGATCATCCAGTTCCAACCCCCCTGCCATGGGCAGGGACACCTCCCACTAAACCATGCTACCCAAGGCTCTGTTCAACCTGGCCTTAAACACTGCCAGGGATAGAGCATTCACAAGTTCCCTGGGCAACCCATTCCAGTGCCTCACCACCCTCACAGTGAAGAACCTCTTCCTCATATCCAGTCTAAACTTCCCCTGTTTAAGTTTCAACCTATTACCCCTTGTCCTATCACTGCAGTGCCTAATGAACGGTCTTACTTTATTTTGCATCTTCCCATGGAATGTAACTATGGTGTTCTGCATGGAGCTGTGCTTGCTGATAACTGAATTCATGATAACTGGCTCCAAATTACTGTGTTGTGTACTGGTGCATCCATCTGGCATACAGATACTACATAATGCAGGCTGTATTCCAAACGGTTCCTCAACAGTTGTTGATCTGGAAGGGGAAAAAGCTGATTTTGAAGAGAAGGTTTAGGCATTTAGTTCTGAGGAGGAAGTGTGCATACCCATTGGGATGGTGGTGTTGGTTTTGGCCTAGCCCAAGTGTCTTCCGTAAAGTTACATCCCAAAGCTTTGCACCAGCTTATTTCTCGTGCTAAAAGTGTTTAGCTTTTCAAAATTCCGTCTCCATTGTGGGCCTTACTTTGTATTCTCTTCTTTCTCCGAATCCTCTTCAGATGAGAGTTTGCAAGAGGGAAACATGCTTAAATAATGACCCTCTGCTTAGTGCATACTTAAGGTCTTAGTTATTTGGAAAGTAGTTAACTTATTTGGAAAGTGCATTTGAAAACCATTTTTTTTTCCCTTCTCTTCCCCTGTTTCAAAACAATTCAGCTGGATTTCGTGAGACATTTTGCCAGTCTCACCTGCTACTTTATTCTGTCAGGGAGACTGCCGTAGCAGGGGTGATGTTTTGGCTCTGGAGAGAGTATATTAGCTGTTTGGGATATGGCAGCAGCCTTGAAGGTCTGAGAACCTCCCAGTTTGTGTTGCAGAAGAGGGCTAATTGTGGTATTTATGTAGAGATGAGAGCAAGACTCTGCAGGGCATACCTGGCAGTCTGGCAAAGGATTGAGTATGATGAGCCACAGTCACATACTGGGGCCACTTTGGGGAGTGAAGTCTAGCTGTATCCCAGGTTTTTCCATGGTCAGGAGGGGATGAAATTTGAAGTGAGTTGCATCTTTATGCACAGTTTGGGAGATAGGCAAAAGGTGTCTCTTTAAGCATCTAGGTAACACATAGTGATTGCGAAAAGAAGGGACTTTGCTCTTACAAAGCATTTATTATTTACACCTAAAGCTTTTCTAGAAAGGCCAGCTGGTTTACTATGCCCAGCAAAAGCCCTACTGTGAGACAGAAAGGGGAAGTAGGATTTTGGAGAATGTAAAAGTACCCTTGCAGTTGTTCTAGCCTGTAGTCACTGCCAATATGCATGACAGGAGATATTTTGAGATGACTGCAGCCCTGGAATGCCCATCTGTATTATAAATAAATGTACCAATAGCACTTTATTTATTTGTTTATTTGCCAGTGGGAGGAAAATCTGTAGTCCCTGTTACTGTTTAGAGGCAGGAACGGATCCCTTGGGGAAAGCAGTAGCTTGAGTAGGGGAGACTGAAAAAGAAGAGCTTTAGATTTCCACTTCTGAAAGTGTATTTGGGGTTGGGGTTCCTTTCCTAAATCTAATCGGTCTTTACTTGCCTCCTGCTTGACAGAAGAAGGTGGTGCTGCTTCTTTCTTCTGCTATTTAAGGCTTTGTCTTCTTGCCGTGTGCCACCTTGCAGAGTCCTACCCCAGTATCTGGTGGTGGTCTTCTAGAGGTGACTAGTTTTTTTGTCTTGGTTTTGTTGAAGTGATAAGCATGATTGTGTTCAGTGAACAGCCTGATCACAGTGGGTGCTGCTGTTTATAAATTGGGGAGCCAGCACTTACAGGTAGGTTTGGCACACTTATGCTGCTGTTTGCATGCATGTCCCATTCCTCTCAAATTATGCCTGCCTCTAAAGGAGATAAACACGTAGCTCTTCTTCTGGAGTCATCTCTGGGGAAGGAGGTTGTCCTGGGCTCAGCAGTAGCAGTCATTTTTTTTTCTCCGTAGTAGCTGGTGCAGTGCTGTGTTTTTGACTTTCAGCCTGGGAACGGTGCTGATAACACCAATGTTTTTAGTTACTGCTCACATGTTTACTCTGACCAAAGACTCTCTGAGTCTCATGCTCTGCCAGGGAGTTGGGGAAGCCGTGAGGAAGGAGAGGCAGGAGACCTGGCCCAAACTAGCTACTGGTGGCAGCAGCAGTGGTTTGTGTTACACCTCAGTTACTAGACTGTTCTTATCTCAACCCATGGGAGTTAAATTCTTTCGATTCTCCTCCCCATTCCTCTGGGAGCAGGAGAGGAAGGGAGGGGAGACTCCAGAGACAGGTGGTTTTTCTGAGTTGCAGCTCGGCTTAAACCACGACAGTTCTTTTGGCACCAAATGTGGGGCACAAAGGGTTGAGATAACAACAGGATTAATAGTCAATCATCACAATACTGATTTATTGGCTTTCAAAGTTGTTGCTCTTGATCTCACAGGTTCAGCATGGGGTACCCTACTTATAGCTGGTATTTGCTGTCTTAGCGTTTATCAGATGAGGGGTTTGGGTTAAGGTTCTTGTCTCATTGTACTTTATGGTAATGACTTGTAGTACAATAGAGTCATGAAACTGATCTCAGTTTCATGATCTGTTCGTCTGGCTTACATTCCCAGTATGGTCACCACCTCTATACTTTGGGAGGCATATAAAAGAAGTGCTTCAATTTCACATCTCTTTTCCCCTCCTTGGGTGGTAAACCTTTGAAGGAGACATCTTTTATGCTCCCAACCCCCCTCACCAGACCATTTACAGCATCATTTGAGAGTTTTGAAGGTTTTGAATGGCCTTTAAGTACCTGTGAGACCTGCTTGCTGATTGTGATGGGAATCACCATGTTGGTGCACATACAGAGTGTATTTTACCCATGACCATTTTGTCTGGTCCAGAGAGTTGAGTTGGGTTTAGGCCTTGTCTAGAGTTAAACGACAATATAGGAGGACCAAGAGATTTTCCCTGAGGCTGGACAGTCATGAGTGGCAGGGTGTGTGGGATAGTATGGACAAAGGATCTAGGCCAGTGGGCCCCTCCAGTCCTCTGGAACTTCACCACTGAACAAGTGCAAAATTCAGAAAAATTAGTAAAACTTAAATGAGGTGTGTTGTCATTCTGGTCATACCAGAGAGGGACAAATCATGGCAACATACTGGGGCTTGGCCTATGTTGCAGAGCCCTGTTCAACAGTAATCAGCACCTTCAAAAGGAAAAAAGTGTCCCTGGATCTGAGGGCAGGGCAGTGGATGGCGCAGCTACTCCAGCTCCAAGCACAGCAGCTACACCACCACCAGAGGCAAGTACATCTGCTACTCAAACCCCAGTGACAAGTACAGCAGCTACCCAAACCACAGTGATAATCACTGCAGCTAAACCAGAGGACCAACTCGTACCAATATTGGTTGCCCCTGTGTGCAAGAGGAAAAGCGAAAAAGAGGCAAGAAAGATAAAGCAAGGTAAAACCCCAAAGTACTCAGCAACCAAGACTCCCTGATTCCCATCCATAAGCTGATCCATAAACTGGAGAGTCAAAGAGTGATCAGTAGTACCCGCTCACCCTTTAATAGCCCCGTATGGCCAGTGCAAAAGTCTAATGGAGAGTGGAGACCCACGATAGACTGTTGTGGCCTGAACGAAAGTCACACCACCCTTGAGTGCTGCCGTACCGGACATGCTAGAACTTCATTATGAACTGGAGTCAACGGCAGCCAAGTGGAATGCCACGACTGATATTGCCGATGCGTTTTTCTCAATTCCTTTGGCAGCAGAGTGCAGGCCACAGTTTGCTTTTACTTGGAGGGGCGTCCAGTACACATGGAACCGACTGCCCCAAGGGTGGAAATACATCCCTACCATCTGCCGTGGACTGATCCAGACTGCACTGGAACAGGGGCAAGCTCCAGAACACCTGCAGTACACTGATGACATTATTGTTTGGGGCGATACAGCGGAAGAAGTCTTTAAGAAAGGGAGGAAAATAATCCAAATCCTGCTGGAAGTTGGTTTTGCCGTAAAACGGAGTAAGGTCAAGGGACCTGCACAGGAGAGTCAATTTTTGGGAATAAAATGGCAAGATGGATGTCACCAGATCCCCACGGATGTGATCAACAAGATAACAGCAATGTATCCACCAACTAATAAGAAAAACACAAGCTTTCTTGGGTGCTGTGGGGATCTGGAGAACGCACATCCCAAATTACAGTTTGATTGTAAGCTCTCTCTATCATGTGACCTGGAAGAAAAATGATTTTAAATGGGGCCCTGAGCAACAGCAAGCAAATTAAATGAGAGTTCATGCAGTAGCCCTCAGGCCAGTCTGGACTGGGCCATATGTAAAAATTGTACTGTACACCGCAGCTGGGGAGAATGATCCTACCTGGAGCCTCTGGCAGAAAGCTCCAGGGGAGACTTGAGGTCAGTCCCTCAGCTTTTGGAATCAGGGATACAGAGGATCTGAGGCCAGCTATACCCCAACTGAAAAAGATATACTGGCAGCCTATGAAGGGGTTCGAGAGCTGCTTCGGAAGTGATTGGTACCAAAGCACAGCTCCTCCTGGCACCCTAGTTGCCTGTGCTGGGCTGGATGTTCAAAGGCAGGGTCTCCTCTACACATCATGCAACTGATGCTACATGGAGTAAGTAGGCTGCACTAATTACAAAATGAGCTTGAATAGGAGAGCCCAGTCATCCAGGAATTCTAGAAGTCATCATGGACTGGCCAGAGGGTGAAGAGTTTGGAATGTCACCAGAGGAGGAGGTGATGCATGCTGAAGAGGCCCCACTATATAATGAACTCCTTGTTTACTGATGGGTCCTGTCATATTGTGGGAAAGCATCGTAGATGGAAGGCAGCTGTATGGAGTCCTCAACAACAAGTTGCAGAAACTGCTGAAGGAGAGGATGAATCGAGTCAGCTGGATGGCTTTCACCTTGGTAAACTGGCCTTGAACATTGCTGAATGAGAAAAGTGGCCAGTGCTTTATACTGACTCATGGATGGTAGCAAATGCCCTGTGGGGGTGGTTGCAGCAATGGAAGCAGAACAACTGGCAATGCAGAGGTAAACCCATCTGGGCTGCTGCACTGTGGCACAATATCGCTGCCCGGGTGCAGAACCTGGTGGTGAAGGTACGTCACGTAGATGCTCGTGTACCCAAGAGTTGGGCCACAGAGGAGCACCAGAACAACCAACAAGTGGATAAAGCTGCTAAAATTGAAATGGCTCAGATGGACTTAGATTGGCATCATAAGGGTGAACTATTTTTGGCCCAGTGGACCCATGACACTTCAGGCCATCAGGGCAGGGGTGCAACATACAGATGGGCTTGTGATCGAGGGCTGGACTTAACAATGTACACTGTTGCCCAGATTATTCATGAGTGTGAAAAGTGCTGCAATTAAACAAGCTCAGCGGTGAAAGCCTCTTTGGTATAGAGGATGATGGCTGAAGTACAAATATGGGGAGGCCTGGCAGGTTGATTATATCACAGTTCCACTAACCTGCCCAGGCAAGTGCCATGTGCTTACCATGGTGGAAGCAACCACTGGATGGCTGGAAACATACACTGTGCCCCACACCACTGCCTGGAACATTATCCTGGGCCTTCAGAAACAGATTTTGTGGAGACATGGCACCCCAGAGAGAATTGAATCAGACAGTGGGACTTATTTCTGGAACATCCTTACAGACATTTGGGCCAAAGAGCATGTCATTGAGTGGGTATATCACATCCCCTACCATGCACCAGCCTCTGGGAAAACGGAACGGTACATTGGGCTGTTAAAAACTACACTGAGAGCAATGGGTGGTGGGACTTTCAAACATTGTGATACGTGCTTACCAAAGGCCACTCGTCTGCTCAGCACCAGAGGATCAACCAACAGGGCTGGTCCAGCCCCGTCAGAACTTCTACATACTCTAGAGGGGGGACAAAGTTCCTATGGTGCACATTAAGAATTTGCTGGGGAAGACAGTCCGGGTTATTTGTGCTTCAGGTAAAGGCAAACCCACTCATGGGATTGCTTTTGCTCAGGGACCTGGATATACGTGGTGGGTAATGTGGGAAGATGGGGAAGTCCGATGTATACCTAAAGGGGATTTGATTTTAGGGGAAAACAGCCAATGAACTCAGTTATATGCTGTTGTCTGCTATGTAATAATTTTATAGCCCACCAACTAGATGTCTTTAGGTCACCAGCCCTGATTTCCGTCCAACCGTCATCCCAACAAAGAATGAACTTTGATGAAACCAGATGAGTTCTGCAGTTCAGGCAACAATCCAACACTGCACATGGCCTCTCCTGCTCTGAAAGACTGTTACAAGAGATGGAATCCAATATCATGGACAGAATGGACTCAGCAGTTTTATAGGGATTGGTCCATGCACTAAGGAATGATCTCTCTCCCTCTGTGTGTGTGTGTGTGTGTGTGTGTGTGTGTATGTATGTATATATGTGCGGTAGGCGAGGACCCTTAATGTGGTGGGAGAATGATGACAATCAATATGATTGCACATCAAGCTCATTTATTTCATCCGAGGGTCCAGTTATATACTCTTATGGGTTACACTAAATAGTATATGATTGGCTACCTATGCACACTCGTCAATATATGATTGGCTACGATACAGAACCACACTTGTAGTACACCACCCC
>JAOEHY010030083.1:38324-49778 GCA_025447955.1 Psilopsiagon aurifrons | reverse complement strand
TCCTTTTTATGTTGAGGACACCAGAACTGCACACAATACTCCAAGTGAGGTCTCACGAGAGCAGAGTAGAGAGGCAGAATCACCTCCCTCGACCTGCTGGTCACACTCCTTTTGATGCAGCTCAGGATACGGTTGGCTTTCTGGGCTGTGAATGCACACTGCCGGCTCATGTTTATTTTTCCATTGACCCACACCCCCAAGTCCTTCTCCTTAGGGCTGCTCTCATTCTCTTCTCTGCCCAACCTGTAGCTGTGCCTGGGATTGTTCCCACCCAGATATAGGACTTTGCACCTGGCATGGTTAAACTTCACCAGGTTGGCATCAGCCCACCACACCAGCACCAGTCCCTGAAGGACACCACTTGTTACTGGCCTCCAGCTGGACATTAAGCCATCAGTTTCCGCAGTGAAAAAAAAAAAAAAAGCCACCCAAATAATTTGCTTCCAATGGTTGAGTAGATTTTTTAAAAAACTGAAGTTCATTTTCAAGTAATAATTTTCCACCTCCAGTATCCTAGGTAATATGTACAGTAAGAATCTTATGTGAGCTTTATTTCCTTTAACTTTTGTTCAGCAGTGTCCTTTTCTTTTTCCATGCACTGGCAATTATTTATAATCAAGACTTTCCTAAAACATTAGTGTTAATAAAAGAAGACAAAAAAGAATTTCCAGAGATAACATCTTTTGATAGAGAAGTTGCTACTTAGAGCTAAGAAGCACAATAAAACTCAGCAGGAATAAAAATGCAGCACAGTATGTTAGAACAGTATGTTTAACATGAGCCTTGCAGGGATAATTGACCTATTACAGGATAGTGACCACCAATGAGAATGAACACATATGCCGCTAAGCTTCTCAATTTGTATTGTTTATATCACAATTTTTTTCTTAATGTAAAGTTACAGTTGAATTCTCCTGCTTGTTTTAGTATGGATAAGTCTACTATAGGGTGGATCTTTTCCTGGGGAAGGTATAATATAAATATAGCTTCTTGGTGGCACAAATGAACAGAACCAAAAAGTTATACCGGGGGGGTGGGGGAAGTTCTTCCTTATGTAAGCCAAGGAGCTGTGTACTTGTTTTTTTTTTTTACAGTAATCTGTAGTTAATTAGGGCAGAATCTAGACAGAGTTACATATCCCAGAACATTTGTATGCACAAAAAATTTACAGCAATAGAATACAAGCATCGCATATTTCTGTATTAAAAAAAAAAAACCTGAAACAAAAATAAAATCATGCACAAAAAAAAAAAAACCCTGAAACAAACAAACAAAAGTCATAGAATCATAGAATTACAGAATGGTCTGGGTTCAAAGGGACCTTAAAGATCATCTAGTTCCATCTCCCCTCTGTCGGCTTAAAGCCACTCCCTCTTGTCCTGCCACTGCACACTCTTGTGAAAAGTCCCTCTCCAGATTTCCTGTAGGGCCCCACTTGATATTAGAAGGCTGCTCTAAGGTCTCCCCTGGGCCTGCTCTTCTCCAGGTTGAACAAGCCCAGCTCTCAGCCTTTTCTTGTAAGAGAGGAGTTCCAGCCCTCTGATCATCTTCAAGGCCCTCCTCTGGACTCACTCAAGCAGGTTCACATCCCTCTTGTGCTGAGGTCCCCAGAACTGCCCACAATACTCCAAGTGAGGTCTCACGAGAGCAGAGTAGAGGGGCAGGATCACCTCTGTCAATCTGCTGGCCACAGGTGTCAATCTGATGCAACCCAGGATACGATTGGCTTCCAGGGCTGCAAGCTCACAGTGAGGCCAGCTCATGCCGAGCTTCTTGTCAACCAGATCTTTCTTCTCAGAGCTGCTCTCAGTTCACTCTCCACACAGCCTGTAGTTGTGCTTGGGATTGCCATAACCCAGGTGCAGGACCTTGCACTTGTCCTTGTTGAATTTCATGAGTTTTGCACTGGCCCACCTCTTGAGTAATTCCAAATAGTAAATGGCATTGTAATACCCATATGTCTAAAGCAGCTCATGTGTGGTACATTGTTATTCATATTTGAAATGATCAGTTTAAACACTGAAGATAATTCTTCCAAGTAACTTTATGAAAGCTAAAGGGGGAGACAAAAGATGATTGCAGAAAACATTTTGCCCTCTCTCATTCCTTTCCTACCACAACTGGGTGGTATAGAACAAGATGATAACAGGTTTGCCACACTTCTTGACATATGGCCTTGTTTATGCCCCTGTCTAGTATGACTGGTTTTTTTATAGAGTCTAAATGAATATTTTTTATTTATAAAACTCAGTCATCCAAGAATTTAGAATATAATTAAGTAAATAAGATTAGATACAGGAAAGAACGTGTTTTACCAAATATTTTCCAAATTCCATTTTTCTAAAGTCACATTTTCATTTATTTTCCTTCTGTTACTTTATCAGTCTTTGAAATACGGTAACACAATTTATATAGTTCTTAAAGCTTGGATCATGCAAATCATCACCATGGAGTCTGCTTGTGAACACTTGGCATGCTGGGGCAATCGGGACTGGGCTTCTTCTTAGCCTATAGACATGCTCCTTATTCCACAGATGTTGCCAAGGTAGTATCATGATGAGTCCTTCCCTCATAGGATTTCTCATCCTTGCTGAGAAAACAACAGTTTGGGGACTTGGGTATGTCCTCAAAGACTTGATTTTTAACAACAAAGTATATTTTTGAAAGGACTGTCTATTTCCATCATGCAGCTTAGTGGAAAAACTTAGAGGTTAGTAAAAGAAGGAGCTCAAAAGGGTTGAAAGACAAAAAAAGAAAATGAGTAGAAATATGCGGGAAGGAAATAGGGTTCTGGGAAAGAGGGATAAAAGAAAAAGGACAGTTGATAAAAAAAAAGCAAACTAAGGATGAAGAATTGCAAAGTCAAAAGATGATGAAAACCTTGTTACAATAGCCAGAGCTTTATTCACTACTTCAACATGTTTCTTTCTCCATGTAAACTCTGAAAGATATTACTTTTCAAAATAAAGAACATCACTGGCTGGTTACTGGTGCACATGTGACTGGATTGAGGAATAAGGCTATAAAAATAATTTATGCATAAGAAAGAAAAAATGATTTTAATGTAACTTGTCAACCTTTAACCCACTTGAAATCTTCTACCTTTTAATGTAATTGAAAGTCTAAAGCCAAAGGACTGCCCCACGTGGAGAAATTCAGAAGTTTAGACCATTTTAGTTTTTAAAAAGATTAATATGTGACTTGATTAGAGTGTCTTAAGTGCCTTTGCAGGGACAAAATATCATCCACTTAAGTATTCTTTAATATGTCAGGAACAATCATAACAAGGACTTCTAAAAGTTGAAGTTAAATTAAAAGAAAAAGGGTCAAGTTTTTTGCAGTGACTAGATTATGAAGGAAGGTGATACTTTCTCAGCCTTTTGATGTCCTGAAATGTCGAGTGGCTGCTTTTTATGCAATTTTTACATGAATAAGACTGTTTTTAAAAAAAAAAAATTCTCCCCGGAAACCATGCTCTAAGTTAGTGGAGCCAATCAAAACACCCAAATGGCCCATTCAAATATTGTATCAGCATACACCTGCTAGAGGTACAGTATGCTAATTCTTAGAACCAGCAAGAAATTATCAACATTAACTGTAAGTATTAGATAATAGTAAATACTTCTTACCTGTTCAGGTTGCATGCTGAAGCTTTTTAAATTGGAAAAGGCCTAGCTGACAAAAGGCACGTTGAACTTTGTATCTATTTAATGATAATGAAATAAGAAGCTACTGTAATGGATACATCTAAGGAGTTAAATTAGGATTGCTGGGAGTATTTTAATCTTAATCTACTGACAATTTCTTAATTAAAATGTTATCTAAAACATTAATGTATTTTTTGCATATGTTTCATCTCTATCACTGGGTAGAAGTCCGAGTCATCAGAATGGCTGCAATTATAATGAGATGCATACTGATTTAGTTGTCAAAGTGCATATGTCTTTTATCTTCTTTCTGCTTACATGAAGCAGTTGTCCAGTCAGCAAATAGATTACTTTGTAGTCTGGTAGTATGTTCAAAGGAAAGAAGTTAAGAATTCCCATTTGTGGCTAAAGAATGTAGTAAAGTTAGAAGGCAGAAATATGTAGTTACTCAGCTGTTCTCTTTTAAATGATTTTTTATTTCCCTTTTTAAAACATTTCAGGTACTGGAGGTACAGTGAAGAAATGAGATCCATGGACCCTGGTTATCCCAAACCAATCACAATATGGAAAGGTATCCCAGAATCTCCTCAGGGTGCATTTGTCCACAAAGAAAATGGTATGCAAACACATTCCTGTTCTAATGATTTACTAACACCTTTTATGTGCAATAGAGTAGTACAGTGGTGATTGAGTATTCAGGTTAAGAAAAGAAGCAATTCTTGATTTATGATCAGAATTGTTTCCTGCTGTAGAACTTGCTATTGTGGAAATGTCTGAAAATGGTACTTTTTAGCACAACAGAGAAAAATCTTTCAAATTTAGTGTATTAAACCTCAATTTACTTTTTTTTTTTTTTTCCTTATGCCTTAATTCACTTAATTATTTTTGTTCTGCTGTTTCTCTTAAAATCACCTCTTAAAGCAAGCTTCCTAAACACAGTATATTCCTGTCTGAATTGTCAAGGTATTGGTTGTTTAAACAGCTTAGAAGGTATTGTTTTTATTCTGAACAGCTAGAAAAGGGAAGCAAAATCTTTATCTTAGCAGAAAAATCCCTAGGAATCTATGTAAATCAAAGATGTCATAAGCCCATGATGCAGAAATGCAGACCACAGGGAAGTTAGTCTGAAATGCTATTACCTATATCAAGATGCATCATCACATACAGGAAACTAGAATCTCATCTGACTTCACCTCCAAATGAATGAGGGCAGCCCAGATCTCTATCTTATGAGAATTCAGTGCTTCTCAGAGGCTGCTGGCGGGCTGCCAACACAGTGCTCAATTGCTCAGAGTTTAAATCCCTTTGACAGGAATAAAAAAATGCATTTGTTGTCACTTATCATTGTTGGAGAATTGTTGTATGGCATATGTGATTTATTTATTAGTAGATTCCATTTGCTTCACAGACTGCACACAGATATATTGTCATATTATTTTAATTTCGTTTTAATAAGCAGATAAATTTTCTTTCCTTGTATAAATCATTTAATTCCCATATTTCAATCTACAACTTAAGTAATTTACTGTGGAAATGTTTGGGAGTTTTTTGGGGGTTTAGGTTTGGATTGGTTTTTTGTTTGGGGTTTTTTTTTTTTTTTTTTTCAGAAATATGTTTTATTGCTTCCTTGCCTTGTCTCTATTTTATCCAGAAGCAGAAACTCTAGATTCTGGTCTTTTGGATAGACTGGATTTTTTTGTGTTGTATTTTTTTGTTTTAAATGGAAAGTAGGTCAGTCAAGGTGATACTCCATACACATCGCACTCAATAGCTAACTGTTTGTAAACACTGTATGTGAAAACTGACACAAACATTATGTATGCACAAACAGAATGGATACAACCTCTGCTTTCTTCCCTTCATTATTTTCAAGTATATTTTCAAAGAAATTTAACATATATATATATATATGTATGTATGTATTTCTTACCTTAACTTTGTTCCCCATAATAAGCTTTATGTGCTGAGCTCAGGTACACGTCTCTCATTACAAATTTGAATTCTCTTACTGTAACACTCAGCCCAGTGTTTCTGAAAACACTGCAGCGGCAGAACACTCATTGCTAAGTCAGGAAAAACTCTTGACTACAGCAAAGCTGCTTCTCTTTTTTACCCCAGTGGCTTTGACAGTCTGTCTGACTCTTTGAATGAGGAGGATGGTAAAACATGGCGTGAGATAGTGGAGGAGGGGAAGGGAAGGAGGTCATTCTTAGACTTCTCAGAAAGCCTAAAAAGGCCCAAATGCAGAAAGAGGGATTGAAAATTGCATAAAGTTCACGAGGAGACCACTAAGAAAATTTCCCTGAAATCAAGAAAATAGAAATGTTAAGAAACAGTTCACAACTCTACTGTTGTTTGTATGAGGACAGAAAGAAACAATAGCAGATGAAAATAAGAATTACCATTGCTTAGTTGGAAAGAATTTGGTTACATTTTGCCTGAAACTGTTCTCCTTTCCAAAACTGCTTTCTTCTCTTAGGACAGAAGTAGAGTTGATAAGTTTTACTACTATATCTTTGTAAAGGAACACCTGAAAGCATGTCTTCCAGTTAATCCATTTAATTTTAAAGAATACTTTCTTCTTTCCCTTCTTTTTCTACTGTGTAAACCATGCAAATGAACACCTCCAATAAGTCTGATCATAAAGGGGTTTTCTTCACTGTCCACAAAAATTTCAGGTACTCTTGTAGTAAAAGGCTTGGGAAAGAAAGAAAAATCAATTTCCTACTCGCATCAGCATACTGACTTGGTGTCCTAGAAGCTTGGTTAGGTTCAGGTAACATCTTTGAAACTATCCCTGATGCTTCCTGTATTGTGATTTGGATTCTAATGCTGTGGTAGAAACTTCAAGGAAGAGGTGAAGAGGAAATTTCCTTTTTGTTGCTCCATAGAATCTGAGCTCACACAAAATTCTCCAGATTGGAGAAAGCTTTCTTTCTGCCTTGAGAGCAGCATAGAAAATCTTATTTCACAACTAGAAATTCTGCTGAAGTGAATAGTGAGGCAATTTTTAGAGGGAAGAGAAAATGTAGTCTATTAGTCCACTGGGCTTTTTTTTCTTTGTGCTTACTAGCACTTGTAATCTGAGTTCCTATTTGGCACATTAGTGACCATTAAGTCCTTTCATGTGGTTTGGGTCAAGTATTGTGCTCACCACTGTCAGGTTCTGCCACCTTGAATATTTTGAGGAGCAGCTCACAAAGCAGGCTCAACAAGTCAAGCAGATGAAATCGCTTTCAGCAGTTGTATAACATCACTTGTTCTGCCATGAGAAGCAGAAAACTGCTCAGTCTCTTAAAACTACCCTTCTCTGCTGGTGATTTCCATCCTTCTGAATGTTACTGCGTGTTATCCTGGTTCCTGCCTCAGCAAAGCAGAACTTTCTAAGTAGAAGGTAGTTTGAAACAGGAAAGTTTAAACTACCTTCAGAGTTTTTCAGTGGAAAATATGCTCTGACTGAAGAATTTTTATTGGTTCCATAGAGGCTGGCAATTCCTTTGCTGCTTTGATTTTAACAGTTTTAATTTGATCTTTAGAAGTATAATAACAATACTAACTAATATCAGTATTCTGACTTAAATGTACATTTGATGTATACTTGTATGTATTCTGTAGATTAGAGAGAATATAGCTTTAGAGATGTCATATCTGTATTCTATATGTATTAGAATACTGATAATATATCAGATTTGTACTCTTGAAATATTTATTCAGGTCCAGTATGTAACATGTAATGTATAGTCTTACATACACATTGGTATATGAAATGCAAGGACAGCATAACCTGTGGTTCAGAATGCTGAAAGTCTTCAGTTTAGAGTATTTTTCATTTAAAATATGGATTGCTTTAAGGAACTTGATATATGCTGAAATTTTAAAACTGCATCATAGTAAAGAATTATAGTCCTCTTTTTAGTTTTGTTCCAATCAGAATGGAAGGCATTTTGTGAACAAGCCTCCTAACTACTGTTTTGATATACCTGTGTTATTCTTTTCTTTTTTCTTTATAATCTGTATTGTACCTTTGTATAGATAAACTAATGCTAAGGATTAAGGAAAGGAAAACACTACCCTTTCAGTGGCTAGGAAAGCCATTAAAATGACATAAATGGGAAATGTAGAATGATGTTCTAATATTCTAAGTATTCTGAAAAATGGCAGTAAATGATGAGGATGTTCTTACAGTTTGATCTGCAAAATATGCTATCAAGTAATTTTTTTGTTGAATTGAACGAATCTAACTGTTGTTTGAATAGGTGATTGCTAATATTATCTGGAGATAATATAGCCAGTCACTGACATTTTCAGGAAGCATTGCTAATGTAACAAATAGTGCCCAATCCTTCTTGGTGTTCTTAGTTGACTCTAGTACTGCAAGAAATACACTGAGGTCTATAAAGTGAAGCTAAGCAAAAATCCAACTGTTTGCATTCAGTTCATAAGCAGTAGGAAGTTCATCCATCCTGGTGTTTTTTTTTTTTCTTATTATTTTTCAGCTGGGATAATAAAGTAATGCAGATTTTTGACAAAGTGGCAAGGGGGTTTTCTCCATTTAGGCATGTTTAGTAATAAGACTGAATTGTGAATTAATAATCAAATGCAAGCACTTTGCAGAAACCTTAAATCTTGTTGCACCTGTTTGCTCTTGGCAAAGCTGGTGTTTCATACAATTTCCTTCTTCTGAAGTACAGTAGATGGCTATGTGACTGTAAAGAGGGTCAGTTCTCATTTCTGGCTAGCATAGCACTGCCATTTGTTTCAGCAGACTTCCCATCTTGAAGAGGTTGTGATGCTTTAAAGTCCTGGCCCTGAAGATTGGTTGGGTTTTCAGCAACTTAAGAAACCACGTGGACCCTCATCTGTCAAAGATCATATTCTGTGGAATTCCTTTATTTTTCTGTAGTAATTTAAGAAAATGAAATCCCAGTTTATTAAAAAAAACCAAAAAAAATCCCAACAAACAAAAAACACCCCAATGTTAGATTCTCTAGAAACAGTAATAAACAAAGTCTGTAAAGATTTGAAAGACCTATAACTGAAGTCTGGTTTTAATTTTTTAATTACAAATAAAATTATACCAGTAGTTTCGGTCATAGTGTGTCCATGATGTGATTTGATCCAATATGACCATGAATAATTGCAATTTTCTTCCTCAGGCTTCACATATTTCTACAAAGGAAAAGAGTACTGGAAATTCAATAACCAGATGCTCAGGGTGGAACCTGGCTATCCTAGATCCATCCTCAAGGATTTTATGGGTTGTGATGGACCAACAGATCGAGACAAAGACCGACACAGCCCTCAAGATGACGTTGACATTGTCATCAAACTGGACAACACAGCCAGCACTGTGAAAGCCATAGCCATTGTCATTCCCTGCATCCTGGCCTTGTGCCTCCTTGTCTTGGTTTACACTGTGTTCCAGTTCAAAAGGAAAGGAACACCCCGGCACATACTGTACTGCAAACGCTCTATGCAAGAGTGGGTGTGATGTAGGGTTTCGGGTCTTTTTCTTTCTCTCCCAGGAATTTGTGGTAACTTGAGATTCAACACAAGAGCTGTTACGCAGTTTCCTAGCTAGGAGCGGGCATCTGTCAGTTTGAAGCAAAGCTGATCTTTAAAACCCAGGGGGTTGCCTGTCCTGCGCATGAGTGACGATTTGCTCAGCTGGGAAGCTTCCATGATACACAGTATCTGCTGTTTCTTCAGTCCTTTGTCTTTCTTTGTCATTCAATCTAGGCCTTTCCTCTGCACTCTCAATGCCCTATAAACTATCAGGATTAACTAATGAAGAGGAAAAACAAAAAAAAATCTCCAGTACTTCTACATTTGTCCCTTAAGGCCTGTTCCCCTTTGAAAAATTTTTTGCTGAAAGTGAATTTTTTTAGAAAAACACAACAACCCACAACAGAACTTTCAGGAAAATGAGAAGACCCAAAACAGCTTTGTCTCCAAAGAGGATTGCTTTTTGTCTGCTACGGATAAAGTCCTATACTCCTACTTCTGGTTTTGTTGTCAGGTGGGAGACTCGGATGACACACAGGACTTCAGACTGTTTGGACAGCCATTTTCCAACAAACAAGGGGCCAAAATATCTGCAATATAGTAACAGCCTTAATAATACATTCATTTTGTGTTTTTTACAGCTGCTCTGGGCTATGTCCTCAATGTTTTAAACACATTTATATTCGTTACTATATTCAAGCAGATCCTTTTTATTGATTTGTTTGATTTTTGTTTGGTTTTCCTGCATAATCTTTCCCAAGATGTACCAAGACAACTGCCCCGGGCCTTTCATAGGTCTGTCAGGAGCACTCATTCCAAAGCATGGTAAAAAGCAGTGTGTCTCTGAAGTGGATTTCAATGAACTAAAGCAACAGTCATGCTATCCAGAAACTTTACGCTGGTATTACATTGGTGGTGTAACCCTTTGAGAACTATTGCATCCTTTTCTGGAGTCTGGTGGCTGTTAATCTCGGTTGTCATTAAATCATAGGATTGTGTTTGGGTAATACAGGTTTTTAAAGAAAATCAGTTTTTCAAAACAGATTTCCTGTGATTGCGAGTGCTTTTAATTATTTGCATTATTGGTAGAAAAGCATTTGAAGCATAAATAGAAAAAAAATATTTACCAGCTACTTTCTGGTTAAAGGAACCAAGCCTATTTTAATAACTTCTACCACTTACCAAGAATTTTTCTGAACTGGCAACAGTTTTATAACTTCGCCTCTTATCTTAAGCATCTTGAATTTCTCTTTTAAACTATGTCGCATGATAATTCAATTTCCCTCCACAGAGGTAGAGTTACAGTTTCAAAGGAAAGCTAAAACGACTCTGATAATTGCATGAATATCCTCTGGTGTGTTACCCCTTTGCATGTTCATCATAGTTCTCAAAGGGTTAGTCAAATTTCTGGCCTTCAGCCAAACATTGTATCACTGACAGAGCCAAGGGACCACCAAAGCATTTTGTCATTCTGTGTAATTTGTGCTAACAGCATTATTGTCATTTTCATGTGACCTGCAGAGCAGGTTTGTATCAATATTTTTTTCCTAGAGAAAAGTCAGCAACTGACAGACCTCTTGATTTTAGGAGCTGCTTCTTGCAGTGATAGGCTTTACAGTCACTGGGCTGTGAACTTATTAAAGGTGGTCAGAATGATGCACCCCAAAAGTCAGACACCTGGTTTTTTATGAAAGCCAGGATTTGAGGGGAGTAGCTTTTGCAACAATGAACAGCTTGCCTTGAACTTGATTATTGACCTGTTGACTGTCATTACCAAGTTAAACATTGTCTTCTGTGAACAGCTTCACTGTCTGAATTTCCTTAAAGTGTACTGTCCTATGTCTTTGGTCTTTGACCTTTACCTTGCAAACTGGCACAAACTGCAGGGAATCTGGTGTTGCAAATGAACTAAGACAAGTTTTATTTCTTAAAAGGCCTGATATACATAATCCAAAATTCAATAAAAAAAGTTGAAATGTTTTCATAGAAAAGGATGGACATAAACCTAAATATTTATGATAGATCTGTAGAAGGTTATTTTGCTATGTATACATGCACACTCTAAAAATGGACTACAGGAGAAGTTAATTTTTATTTAACTTGAATACAACTTTCAGTATAAAATTATCGTTTCTACAAATAGCTAATTATTAATGAAAATGTTATAGGAAAAATATTAAAATACTTGAAATGGCCAGTATGGGCTTTTACATAAAATGAAACTTTTTTACTACATTCAATCAATTTCTTACTGGTTTCTTAATCCACATATCTGGATCACTTTTTAGAGAGTGTAGTTATA
>JAOEHY010030083.1:7360-38224 GCA_025447955.1 Psilopsiagon aurifrons | reverse complement strand
TCAATTTCTTACTGGTTTCTTAATCCACATAACTGGATCACTTTTTAGAGAGTGTAGGTATATATAGATATATATTATTGTTATTATTTTGGTAATGGATAGCTTGACTGCCTTGAATTTATATTTATATTGAGCATAGCATGAAAAATAGTATGCCTTTTTGTTCAATTACATGGTTTTATATTGATTTGAGGACTTCTTATGAACATATGTGGCATGCTATAAAGCATTGCAAATGTATTTCTTAGAGCATAAACAGATATACATATGTATGGCTAACAAAAATGAAGATTAGAAAAAGGTATAGTTTTACAACAAATATGCAATGCAGATGGCATTTTGGAGATGTTATGTAAAGGTACTTCATACTGTAGGTTAGAAGTGCACCAGTATCAGCCCATAACATTATTTAGTAAATCCAACTCAGTTGTTGCTGAAAACATAGATTGACAGTTTAAGTGACATCACATATTTACTACACATCAGGTCATTTGATGAAGTTGGAATTCCATGCCTGTTTGTCATATGCATTAAAATGTGTGTGTGTGTTTGTATACTTGTAAACATGCACAAATACATACGTACATACATATTTTAATCCATGGAATGTTTTTTTATTGTCAACAAACTAACTTATGCTACAAAGAGAACAAAATGATTCATGTTGCTGTTCCAATTTTGTCCCTCGCATAGTTGGTGGAAAATTCTAACAGCACTACTTATTCCGCATTTGGTTTTCCTCTACAATGGGAGAACTTATTTTACATTATCTTTAAGCCAGAACAGCATCTCATCTCTTTTTTTATTGACTTGATAACTTCAGTTTTGAAATAACTTTCATGGCAGCTTTAACTTTTTGTGCATCTGTTTCCCTGACAGTAATGAAGTGCCGAGCATGTAAAACCTTGTTCTTTGATAAGGTAACAAAAATGTTTGTATTTGGAGAATTTAACTTTAATTATGCAGGAAGGTTAGTGTAATAAGTCTAGTGCTTGGTATATGGTACATCATAGATACATGGATACATGATAAGTTGATTAATCTATTTTCTTTTACTTAAAAGTTCATATATGTTATATACAGAGAAAGGGAGGAAAAATAATACTATATTGGCATGTTTATGTCATGCAAAGAAAGATTGTGTCAGCATTTCTATTACATACTCCTACTTTCAGTAGGCTATAACACAGTCATAAAGGTTTGCTTTAAGTAAAAGATGTGTTTGTTTTTACTGTAATTCCCAAATACATACTGACTAGTTTCAGATAACTTCAGAGTAAACTAGTGATGTTGCCTGATACAGTTTTAAGCTCAAATGAGTGAAAGTTCTAAGACAATGTTACATTTTGAGCAGTTGTTTTTCTACCAGGGCCTATAATTATGAGAGTTAAGAAAAAACAAATTGAAACTATTTTCAGTTCTGCAATCTGGGTTCCTGCTTATGTGCCGAAACTATTTTTCATAGTTTTTAATAAACATTTCCATATTGCTATTGTTATGATCTCAACTGTGGAACAACACAAAACTGAATATGTATTGCGTTAATCAGTTACAGTCTATCAAGCTGACTATACAGGGTCATGTATTTTCAGAGTATGTATGGTGCAGGAAGCCAAAGTAGATAATGGCAGTGTTTCCTCTGGCATTTTAATGTAATGAAAAGGTTATTGACTGTAGACAAAATTAATTTTTATTAAAAAAATACATTTAAAACCTATGTAACTGTATATTTACTGGATAGGCTGGGTGGAGAGACTCAAATGGCTCCAAAGGAGCCCTTTCAAGTCTCCTGAATAAATGTAATACATATTTTTTATATTCCTATGAACTTCTTTTCTTCTTCCAAAGTGGGGCAAAGGGATGGAATAATTAAAGAAAAAAAAAGTTTAAGGCTAATTTTGTGAATGAAAATTACAGAAGCTAATAGATCCAAACAGAAGGGACAGACTTAAACTTTTTCTTAGACGTGTACTTCACTTACCCAGTTACTTGATCAAGACTTCTGCACCATTAGCACTGTCGATTAAGAACAGAATGTAAGGCTTAATTATTGAAATTTCAACTCTTTTGGGGGGGTCTTAATTCACAATCTTAATGTTAGTTAAATGTAGCTTTTGGTACCAAATTATATAGAACCAAATTCTATCTTGTTGATTAGAAAAAAGTGCATAGAATAGAAAGTAGGTCTGCCTATAAACAGTGGAAGTATTACATTACTATTCTAGTTTTTTTTCATTTGAACCATAACTAAGGCAAACCTGAAAAAAAACACATAGCAAACTGAAGAGTGAATGTTCCAGGCACTGCATTTTCAAGGAAGTAGAAATGCAAGCTACCACACCATTATCAGCCTAAATTGGAGATAGCACAAGATCATTGGGCTGAGGATTAAGAATATGACTGCAGGGGCTTGCCCTATCTTGGCTCCCATGTCTCCTCGCAACATGGCCTAAGTTGTTTTACCAGTTACATATGTAAAGCCATGCACCATGGCAGTAGGAGATGTGAAGCAGCCATTACAGAGCAGTAGCTCTCTGTCACCTTTTGTTGTTGTCAAGACTGTATTTGGACAGCTCTGTTTACAGAAGTATAAATAGATGACTGCAGCCCTATGAGCCATGAGGAAAATCATTATTATCAGTTGAGGGAACAGATGTCACTGGCCACTTAGGTGTTCAGCTATGCTGTAAATCAAATAATATTGTGTATGAGCTAAGGAACAGATAACCTGTAATTGAATATGATGGTATAGCCGTGACTGATATACCAGAACTACAATGTTAGGCGTACATCCTTAGCTAACACCACACAGACTGCAGATAAACACTGTTTCATATAAGACAAGGCAATTTAAACATATGTCAGTTACAAAATCAGGTGTAAATGAACCATATACTCAAAAAATTAATCTCTGATTAATGCATGCAAATCTATGAATTATCTGTCACTGGTCTCATGAAAAATGGAATGTGTGAGTCAAATCTGCCCAACCCATTCTTATGATTTGCTATTAGAGATGACAGAGGCTGATAGAGAAAAACATTGTCATCAGTGCCGTCGATGCTGAAAATGGTAAGCATCAAAAGCAAACAATCACTTACTGCAGACTAGTTCCATTTGATGCTTGATCTAATGTTAGGCAACATAGATTCTGTATGATGTGTCATTATTTGATGTGTGTATGTACCTAGGAAAGACCAGCACTAATCAGGAAGTCGTATTTTGAAGCGTCATCAGTATGTGACCACTGCAAGCATCTCTTCCTAAATTAAAATGTGTTTCAAAGTAGCATGTAGACAGCATTAAACACATGCATCATAAACAGGTTTTGTTTCCCAGTATACATAAGGTATAGCATATCATGTACAAATTTTCATCATGTTAACATTTGCAGTTGCAGCTGCCCATTATGTCTTTGAGGTATGACATTCTGTGAGAGGTGTACATGAAGTACATTTGCTCTGTATAAACAGCCTTAAGTACTGCCCACAGTATAGATTAAATAAATTTTAGAGGCAGAGAAGACATAAATGAAGAAATGCTGATGTAAACTAGCATGCTGAAGACAATTTTCTACTCTTGGATGTGCATGCAGCACACTGCTACATGCTGTCATAGTAAAACTGCATAAACAATGGTCATTACACTTTCCAGCCACCTCTTATGGCATAAAGCTTTCCAGTCACGCAGCTCAGTTTCTTCTGCTTCTGTAGAATAACATTGTTCACAGATGATAGTTATAATAGCCACCACATAAACCAAAGCTTTCTATTTAGTTAATAGTAATTTGTACCTGATGAAATTGCATCACATACTTCTTAGAACTACAACATTAATCTCCTTGGTGAGCTGTCAGCATACCTTAATTTAATAGCCTTTCATGCCAGTGATTTTTTTTTTTTGATGTTGCAGTAAAATATATACTGAACATTCTCCCCATCTTGCCATCTGGCACTAGCACATTGAATAATCACTTTTATTGTGTGCATACATGTGTCCTGGTTCATCCATTTGCCCTTGCATCATTTGGGGAACTGGTTTTCTGGGAAGCTGGGATAAAGTAACTTCCTAAAGTATCTGATTAGCCCTTAACAGCATGACAACAGTTTGAAGAGTTTTTAGTGAAGTATTATGTTGTTTACAGGCAAGAGAACAGTGTAGCTCCAGCAGATGGGCTCACCACTTGCAAAAAGTAGTGTGTTAAATCAGAAAAGGATGTTTCTAATCCATATTTCCATCCTGATGTGTTGGCACAGTTTAACACCGAGTCTACACACACATTCATAGCTTACATGGCTGTACAGAAAATCATCTGCCTTTTGGAAGGTGAGAGTGTTTAGCGTCAGCAGGAACTCAGTGTTAACTCATTTATAAGGTATGAACAAATCTTGATTCCCTTATTAATCATTCAATCATTTTGCATCCTCAGAGAAAAATATTTTTTTTCATAACGTAAAATAATGGTTTATAATTTTTATCAGTGTTCAAAATTACATTATATTATGTATAGTTCCAAAAGTACTAATGTACAACTGATACATTCCAGTTGAAATGCTCAGCCCCATCTTTAGGCATACCATTAATTTAAACAGATACACATACTGTGTATGCTTGTTGTATGCTTGCCTATTGCTACAAAATTTTCAGTGCTCACATAGTGATCATATCTTATGGAAGTAACCATGTTTGAGTCAGTTCCAAGCAGTTTGTCTCTTTGGATATAAGTAGGAAATGGTACGTATGGTGTATTCAGGAGACACCATCAGCAACCAGGCAGCACTGTTTCAAATGATCCTGTCAACAGCAATTTATACCTGCAGGGCACAGCTGCATCTTGTATTTACGTGGTTGTGTTTTACTTCATATGATAAAGTGCTATGAACTCTGGACATGCGTCAGCAGGTAGATGAAAACTATTAAAAAAGTCTTTGAGGAAGCCATTGTCAAAACTCACAGAGCTCACAGAAATACCTGAAGTGGTTATACCCAAGAATTTTTTATCTTGAACGGGAATCTAGAATTGAAGGGATGTGTGATGATGCAAATCATCTTTTTACTCTGTGTAACACAGTTGGTAAAACATTGTCAGCTAAGTTGTATGCCTAACAGCTATCATTATTGTGTTTCTAAACCTAAAATCTCTTGTCAGTTCAGGCACAGTACTGTCTTACAGCATCTGGTCGAAAACTATTTGATAGGATAGATCAAGGATTATGATCCTCCCTTCTCATTGTCCAAGGTGTGCAGTTCATTATCTGCTAGCAATATGCATTTCTTTGAAGGTGGTAGCTCTTGGATCATGGCTTTTCACAGCTATGACAAATACAGATTTAAAGGAACACCCTACTGAAATCTTTCTCAGAGGAAACATAAATTAGTCATAAACTTTTTTCCACAATTTCTAGGACCCGCAGGAAAGCAAACTAGGTCTTTTGATCAGAAGTTGCAAACAGACACAGAAAAAGCACCATAAGCACATTTCCATTTTTCATTTCCAGAAGAATATAAGAAAAGGAATGAAAACATTTTGGTTTATAATTGCAAGTACAAACCAATTTTCTCATAAAGGGAAGGAGTCACGGACCACTTACATCTCCAAAATTGCATGTAACTGCTATGTAATCAACAATAAAAGAGAAGAGATACTATCATGAAGTTGATCAAAGCTTTGAAAGTATTACTGGTCTCAGCAAAGTTACCTGTTAGGCTGTAGGAAGTCCGCTGAATTCTGGATCTGTTGTCATAACACACCAGAGAGCAGTCAGTCAGAAAGCTCCTCAGATAGCTACTGTGAACCTCCCTACAAACATATAGAGTGCATTATTGCTGCATTCAAAAATATTTTGAGAGAAGTTTTGTCAAACTAACATTAGCCAGATATTTGCAAAACCTTGTCACGGTGAAATGTTCTTATGTTTGATTTCAGAAATTATATTCAAAGACTTACCATTTGAAGAACTCCACTGGATGAAATACTGAAGGACAAAGAACCTTTGCCTCTATTAGTTTATATTATAGCCATGTGTCATTATCTCCATGATATCTCAGTCCTGAAGAGTTTGATATAATAGAATTACTTTTGTGACCTTTGGATAGATCATCTATTGCAATTTCTTTATGTAAACTGATAAATACAATGAAACTTGTGATTCCCCTCCACCCCCTTTTTTCACTGTGTCCTGACACATTTCCCCAAAAAATAAGGTAATATTTAATTTTGTATGCTTTTGGTGGAAAAGTAAGAAATTATCTATTCACTATACAGAGAAAAGAAGAAAATACAATTTTGTTGTCTATCTCAATCACACACATAACAGTTTACAGACTGTAGTTTTTTTGTGTCTATGGTGAAGAAGTAGTACCTTCTCAAAAACTACTGTGAATATTTGAGGAGCTTGATATATATCTTTCATTAAATCTTTTCATTGTCCAGTCACTCAACACTGGGCTCCAAATTACTTCAGATTACTGAAGTCTCTGCCATTCATTTATACTGCTGTCCTTTAAGTCTTTTATAAAAATGACATGATATAGCCCCCACTGACCATCATGGACTCCTTATTTGCATCTTGTTTCTACTTGCCTGGTCACATGTACAAGAGTGTAACAACATAGACCTATCACTTTTGATGCCAGCCATTGCATACCATTTGCATGCATGGTTTATGTCATCTATGAGAGGTTAGCAGTCTAGAAAGCTGCATTTCAAAAATGTTTGCATTATTTCCAATGGTTCCAGTTCTCATCTTAAGCATTTTTATTTTCTACTTTGCATTCTGATGCCTATAATCTGTGCCATGGATATTCAGACAATAATTATATGGCTGAATTTCTTCCTCTACCACAAGTTAGTTCATACACTTACATCAGCTATCATTGCATTACTGCTGTAGCATAATAAGCTAGCACTGTTGCATGGCAGAATGCTTTGCTATTATGCATTGTTTTGTGATCCTATTTTTTTAGGTATCATAAATAACAAATTTATTAAGTGTTCTCTCTGACATCTGCTACTGTAGTCTGGGAATTGGATTCATTGCACAATTCAGTCACAGCTTGCAGAGGAAGACAGAGGTGTTTGACTTCTGTAGGTTTATTGTATATGATAAGTGTTACTATATGGTCAGAAGCTGATCAAGGGAGGTGATATGTGCTCCTTGCTAGTCCTGTGATTAGTACTGTTAACAGTTAAAACGTGTACAGCTGGTTTTGTCAGTGTGTAGTCAAGAGTTTGATATGGATATGTACAAGAAGGGTACATTGTTTTCCATGCTTCATACACATTCTTGTTTCCATTACTTTCTGAATAACACACACCTTGCTTTCTTTCCAAGTGCTGTATTCTTGTATCTACCAGAATGTGATTTCTTCTTTTGTTCTGCTTGTTTGGTGTCTTTTAGCAACTGATTCCATTTTCCATCTTTTTGCCATTCTTTTCTCCCTGTAATTCCAGCAGAAATTGTTCTGGTTCTAATGTTAGCTGGAAGCTACTGCAATTTTGACTCTCCCCACACTGTGATTTGTTTATCTTTCATTTCTGGAAAAGAGGTAATCAATCTTTCATGCAGAGACAAGGATATTGGTGCAGTTGTCAGGTTGTCGCTGAAAGTGGGTTTATGTATAATATGACAATAAAGCTCACACATTGTTAAACATTAGCTGTCTTGAACCACCCAACAACTATTCATTTTATCTACAAAGCCTGACAAATAAGTCAGAGCATGGATGTGGTGATTTCTCTATATGACCCAATTTTCTCATTTTTATTCCCTTTTCTCTGCATAGCCCCATATGCATTTCATGTCTGTGTTTGGCTCATTAGGATGTGTGTTAGTAACAAGATAATGGGAGCATTTATTTGCTTTCTGCAACTAAATTTTGCCTTATGATTGTTATTTTTTTTATTTTATTTTATTGGCTCACACAGCATTCTATACAGTAACTTTTTTATAACTGACATATGTTATTCCTTCAGGTAGCTTCTACTGACAAACACAAAGCTTGTTTGTGTGCAAATGCAAGGCTGACTAAATGGTGCTAAAGTGTATTATGACTGTCAGATATAATCAGGCAAAATTTTGTGGTGCTTAGACTGATTTTTTTTTCATTGATTTTATTATCAATGCATTGAACAGTGTTTTATTACACAGAAGTTGTCTTTTATTAGCAGATCAAGACCTCATAGTGCATTGTTAAACAAAATGGGTTAATTAATCTATATAACAGCTCACCAAGCTATTATCTCTTTAACTCCTTATAATGTTGTGTCATTAAAGGTCAAGGGGTCATGATAATAATCTCATTGCTGTAGACCATTAACATGACTGAACATTTTCAACAAAGTACTTATGTTTACAATGCTATAACCCTTTGACTGCTGCGGCAACCTTTAACCACAGAAATTCACATGCTAGAATCATTGTTATGGTTCTTGCCATGGCAATCAAAGAGTTAAGGGCTGTGCAGTGATTTGGTTTATATTTATTAATTTATATTTATTTTTCATTTTCATTTGAGAAGGGGGAGATTGGGGTGGGGCAGTTCTTGTCTGCTGTAAGTGTCTTAACCAAGGGAAGGGTTAAAATGGCTTTTTATACTGTTGCATCTTATGTACTTGCCATCATTTCATTGTGTTGTAATTGCAAAAAAAAAATCTGTCAATAAATAACAGAAAAAAAGTTTCATAAAGGCATTGTGGTTTAATTGGTATATATTACTGTAAGATTTATAGCTGCTGTTCTTTAGATACTGTATAACATTACTGGACTGCCAACTTAAGCCTCAGAAGGGCAATGCCGAACAGATAATGACAATGTATACAGATAGTATGGATTTAATGGTCTGAGCAGGGTAAAAGAAACATTAGTTAATTTTCCTAATCAAAATATAGCAGGAAAAACTAATTTGTATGCAAAAGAGTTGGGGTGTGTGACAGTAATTCTGTAATGTCTGAAGAGCCACTCAGAGATTCCTGTCACCACCACTACAAAAAGGAAGAAGTGACTGAATTTTCTTATTTGTTGTGTGTAAGAAAAATCATGGAAAGTATAATGTGAACAAAATGTGAGTCCAGTGATTCAGATTAGGGAATAGCCAAAAAACAAACAAAGAAATTTATAGGTTTTCTTAAAATTGAGTCATAATAGAAGACCACAGGACTATGATGCAAAGGAGAGATTTTTAAAGCTTTGGCCATCCAGCTCAGCATTGCAAAGATCTGTTTATATCATGTCAGCAAAAACGTAGTCCTTCTTCCGCTATAGAGGGTTAAGGTTTCCTACACCCATGCTTGTGCATGGGTGAAGGAAACCAGGAACAAGCTAAATCTATTTGGAGGCAAACTGAAAGTTATTATTGTTTCAGAAAGAAGGCAGTGCTTGTAAGCTGTTTCAAGACCTGACCCCAAACTGATCACATATCTAAGCTACCTGAAACCTTGCTCTTTTCCGTTCTAAATCAGAGGTGCACGTTTTATGCTTACTAAAAATACAAGTAGCTTAAGATTAAAAAAAAAAAACAAACAAAAAACAAAAAAAACCCATTCTTTAGCTGATTAAAAAAGAAAGGAAGAAAACAGACTAAAACAGATGCTACAGAAGTCAATGATTAGAGTTCCTTTCTTACACATGAGAGAGGAAAAGTTCTGTGGATTGGCTATATCTACAGGTGACTGCTAGGAAGAATGCCAGCTCTGAATGGAAAGTTTCAGGGAGTGTTGTAAGTATCTTAGGATTTTAAGTTCATAAAAGTGTGCTGTTTCTGAAAGATATGAATTAAAACAACTTCCAAGCTGATCCATGTCCTGTTAACACCATTCACTTTGTAGGTAAAGATACTGCTACAGCAGAAAACTTAGAAAACATCTAGCAACCACAGTTAAGATATAAGAAATCTGGTGCCATAACTCACCCTTTTTCAAACCCATTTACACATAATTACATTGCAGATAATCTGATTTTTGTTTTAAAGTTTGGGCCCAAATTCAAGATTCTTCTTCCAGGAACTATTCTCAAATAGTCTTCCCAAGAAAAGAACTGCAATCAATACTAGATTAACCAATTAGACAGAACTGATTATGAGTAACAGATATTCTTAATCACTGCTTGGCAACCACTTTTATGCTAGTGATTTGAATTATTATAAACAGTGAACAAAACTAAACGTCTGGACAGTAATAACTGTCAATAGAATCAAAACTTACAAATATATGATGTATGACTTCATATATGATGCAGCACACAATGGCATGGAACACACTAATTTTCCAATCAAAAGAAGCTGAAGATAAAAGATTAGTATTTTATAGATCACCTACTAAGTCAACTGGGAAAACTCTGGGCACTATGAATTGTGAGGATTGCACTTTAATGAGCATTATCCAGGCATAAGTCCACAATACGTGAGTCAACTGCCTTTTCTCCGAGTCTATTGGCACTGTATTGCTGCTGATGGTGAAAATGATTGTATTGGTAAAGGGTTTTTTTTTTTTGCTATAAAGTATCCAAAGTTTAGGTAACTGAACTAGTGCAGAAAATTAGATCTTGCTCAATACCTAAGTGATATTCACCTAAGCCACCTTCAACCCAAAAGGTGAATTACTATCTTCTGCAAAAAAACATTTAGAATGCAAAAGAGCTTTTCGAAAACTTGAAAAACCATATTCCCTTACTTCAGTGTGTCACATTAAATGAAACACACAGAAATTTTTACTAAAATGCCTCTTTCCCGATTAAATTGTGGTTTTGTTTGTTTTTTTTTTTTGGTTGGTTGGGTTTTTTATCTGAAATATTCAAGTTATAAATCAGGGCAACCAGGGTGGATAAGCTCTAAAAGAAGAGCAGCTCCCAAGAAAACAAGAGCAAGCAAAAAAACAACAAAAGTATTTGGAAAAAAAAAAAAAAAAAAAAAAAAGATATTTTTGGAAGACATTTTTATATATCTATGCAATTTCTGGAAAGTATCCAAGCTGAAATAAGTATCATTGGTATCACACTGTTCAATATATTGATGTGAAGTTTGGTTTGCAACTCATTCATGCCTTCACAGGTCGCTGCAACAAACAACTCCTAAACAGCATGCTTAATTTCCCAGATGTTTATGTGAAATTGCTGTCATTAATCACCAGATTGATTGTCTTTCTTCACTTTTCAAGGATACTTGTATTTAAAATGTTCTTCTGAAGTGACATGTAGAGGCATCTTTGTTATCCATGACTTGCTCACTTGCTGTCTAATTGCTAGATAAGAGATTCATTGTGCAGTGCTTTTGTGTTTTGGTTCATAGATATTTCTTGCTTTGATTTTCAGCATCAATCAGACATTCTCACCATGACAAATGACAAGTGTGGCTGCACTCCCCTTGTTTCTGCTCCAGGAAGTTACTCTGTCACACTGGCCAGCTTCCCACTGCATGTCTGCTCATACTTCGATTAAAATAACAGATTAAGGTTGAAAAGATCCTGAAGAGTTTTTCTATTCATGTTGTTCTTTTGGAAGGAAATAATCTATTCTTTGTGTCAGACTAGTTTAACAAGGAAGATACAGAGTATCTGAATACTGTTACAGTGTCAAATAGTTTTGTTCGCAAATCTCTTACAGGTCCTGTTTCCGTGGCAGTCCGCACTGTGTGCGTTGCATATTTTCTTTTGTAGTGCACTTGCTAGTTTTTTTAGAGATAAAACTGTGCTTTCTTTTGCAAGGCAGTCATTCCAAGAATCACTCTGACATACTGGATATGACAGCATCATCTCTTCTGTATGACCCAGCACGTATAACACGATCAGGTAGAAAGCACGTTCTGAAAATACCTCAATTCAGAAAGAAATAGAACCTCACAGTTCAAGAGAAAATCAGTTCAATTAGAAGAATGCTGAGTTTGTAGGTCTTGTTTAGGTACAACTGACAACCAGTCAGAGACTATTTAGACTCAGAACTGTAGCACACTCAGAGGTAAAGAGAAGTTAGACCTTCTCCAAGTCTATTGGAAAATCAGTTTGGGATACTGGAACCTAAATGCCCCTTTAAAGTCTAGCATAGGTGTAATTGCCAACTTGTAGCTCCTGACCTGTGCGTAGAGTAGCCAGTTCAGGGGTCTACCTGACTATAATGGATTTGAACCTAGCCAGTGGCCTTCAGAAGTCAGTTCCTCTCTCCACTGAATAGAGAGCTAAAATTGGAAATTAATTTATGGCTCTTCCTGTTCATAAGACATGTAAGTTATATGAATTGTACCCCTTTCACACCTCCGCTGGGAGAACACAGATGCAGACAATAGAAAAAAATGCTGGGAACAGCAACACTCAGAGATCTTGCACAATTAAAAGGAATGAGTTACGTTGGGACTGTCAAAAATCACAGTGCAGAGGAAAAAAAAAAGAAAAATTGAAAAGAAGCTCAACACATGCTTCTCTGTATTTAAATATCAGATGTGCTTGCACATCCAACTGTCTTACAGTGGTGTAGTACCACAGGACACTGCCCAGGTAACAACCCAACCCAAGTCTCCCACCTACAAGTGTCAGGCAGAGATACTCTCTTTGCAGGTACACCATTGTGGTATACCTGGTTGGATGCCAGATGCCCACCAAAGCTGTTCTATCACTCTGCTCCTCAGCTGGACAGGGGAGAGAAAATACAGCTGAAGGTTCATGGGTCATGATAAGGACAGAGAGAGATCACTCACCAATTAGCATCATGGGGAAAAGAGAGTCAACTTGGGGAGATTAGTTTAATTTATTACAAATCAAACCAGCATAGAGTAGTGAGCAATAAAACTAAATCTTAATAAACACCCTTCCCCTACCCTTCCTTTCTGGGCTCAGCTTCAATCCTGAATTATTTATGTCCTCCCCTTCAGCAGCACAGGGGGATGGGAAATGAGTGTTGTGGTCAGTTCATCACATTGTCTCTGCCTCTTCCTCCTCCTTAGGGGCAGGACTCCTCACACTCTTCCTGTACTCCAGTATGGGGTCCTACCACAGAGTGCAGTCGTTCAGGAATAGGCAGTGTGGTTCCCCCGCTGGGTCACAAATCCTGACAGAAAACCTGCTCCAGAGCAGGCTCCTCTCTCCACAGGGCCACAGGTCCTGGCAGGAGCTGGCTCCAGCATGGGCTTCCCACAGGGACCTCCATGGGCTGGAGGTGGAGATTTGCTCCACCATGGACCTCCTTGTATTGCAGTACACAGCCTGCCTCACCATGGTCTGCACCACCGGCTGCAGGGGAATCTCTGCTTTGGCACCTGGAGCACCTTCTCCCCTGCTTTTGCATTGGCCTTAGCATCTGCAGAGCTGTTTCTTTCACATGTCCTCTCTCCTCTATCTGGCTGTAGCTGGTCCTGTTTAGTAACTTTCTCCCCTTCTCAAATACATTATTCCAGAGGTGTTCCCACCATTGCTGATGGGCTCAGCCTTGGCAGTGTCAGTTCCATCTTGGAGTGGCCGGCAATAGCTCTGTCAGGCACAGGGGAAGCTTCTGGCAGCTTCTCACAGAAGCCACCCCTGTAGCTTGTCTTCTACCAAAACCTGGCCATGCAAACCTAATACAGCTATTCCCTGATTTCATTTGCTTTTGTCAACTAAAGTTCAGTTATAGTTGTTGCTATTACCACTTGTAGGGAAGGTGCCTTCACTGATTCATTATTCAAATTCTTGTAGCAGAGGCATTGCACATTATAAGCAGCATTGGGAAGACACATTCATTGAGCTATCCCATATGGACATCAGTTAGCAGGACAGGACATAGGTGAAAGGCAAAAGAGGTGTTTCAAGAACAGCAGTGCTGAATGTCCACTGACTGTAATGCTAATGCCACCCAAAGCTTTCACACACATAGCCCTTTTTACAGCACTTTGCTTGCATGCTGTCTTATACTGTACAGCACAAGCTTATATCTTGCTGAGAAATGTTACTATATGTGTATACTAAGGTCTCTCAGAGGATGAAAGGAACATACAAATGGGGACACAGAGCATATTACTAATGTAATAAAAAGATGGAAATGGGGGAAAGATAAACATTCTGTGAGAAATTAGAAAAGCAGTAAAGACCAGAGTGTTTAGAAGAGTGTTTAGAAAGGGTATTCTGAAGTTTGCTTTATACAGTATAGAAATTAGTTTTGACAGTGGAATTTCTGTTTAATTTTGGGGAAATCTGGACAACGCACATTTTTGTGTCTGTGTTATTTATCAAGCCTAGATACAATCAGTAGTTAAAGAGGAAGCAGTAAAATAAATCCAGATCAACAGTGCTGGGAAAGTATAAAATGGCTGGATGTGAGATTTGTCAAACACTTTGATATGAAAGGGACATTGTCTAGTGCCGTAAAGTCCTAATGACCTCTGAAAATGTAAACAGGGAATTGTAGCCTCATTTGAATGTTAATTAAATGAATTGACTTACGTGGTTCAGAGAGACAAGAAATTGAAAGTTCTGAAGATTAAATTGTTCCTTTGATTGGTCAGACTACATGGTTGTGCAGTGCATAAGCCTCTGTTGCAGTGTGCTTCAGGAAGAGTTCCTTGAGGGACAAAGACCCTCTTCACCTCTCCCACCTCTCTCCAAATTACACTGGCACAATCATACATGTCTGATTACCCCAGAAGCTGTACAGTTCATGCAAATCTTTCATCTTTATCCATAAAATTAATTTTTTTAACATTGCTAATCTGATTCCCCCATGTTCCTTTTCCTTCATACATTTTACGTGGATAATAGCAGTTAGTCCCAGTCTGCAGCCCAGCAACCTCAGAAGTTCCTCTAAGGCTGAGTTTTTCCATTTGCATAGAGCATAACACAGATTTTTAGCTGCTCTTCTAGTCCTGTGGCTAGAGTGAGAAAAAGACCTAGGTGATGGCAACACTAACCTAATTGGAATGAGATTCATCTTCCCAACACAGTCACATTACTCTTTTGAGCCTTGGTGAATCACACAGATACAACTGGCCAGCTGTTTTAATACTATTTATTGAAATGAGTAGAATTTCTGCCCTGGGTTCAGCAGTAGCAGCCATTTTTCTCCTTCTTAGTAGCTGCTGCAGTGCTGTGTTTTTTGACTTTCGGCCTGGGAGCAGCACTGGTAACACCAATGTTTTTAGTTGCTACTCAGTAATGTTTACTCGGACCAAGGACTTTCTGAGTCTAATGCACTGCCAGGGAGGAGGGGAAGCGGGGAGGAAGCAGAGACAGGACACCTTAACTAAACTAACCAAAGAGCACACCACAGCACGTCATGCCTACTATATGAACTGGGGGCAGTTACCCAAAAGGGTTGGATCACTGCTCGGTCAGGCTGGGTATTGGCAGGTGGGTGGTGAGAGGTTGTGTTCTCTTCCCTTGTTATTTCCCTTATCATTATTATTATTGGTGGTAGCAGTAGTGGTTTGTGTTATACCTTAGTTACTGGACTGTTCTTAGCCAGTGGGAGTTAGTTGCATTCTTTTGAATCTCCTCCCCATCCCTTCAGGAGCAGGGGAAAGAAGGTGAAGAGTGAGCGAGTGGCTGCATGAATTTGAATCACTGGCTGGGCTTAAACCATGACAATTGCCAATGCACAGTTGAATGTCTGAGTTCTCCACACTCTTGAGTGCCCAAAATATGACTCATAATAGTCAACATGCTGAGCAAAGTGATATTTAAGCTTACTATTAAGAGCACTGGAGGACGAAGGTAGTGCAACTCTGCCTCTAGTCTTAGCCACCAGCTAGGGCAAGAGCTGAGCACATCTGGAGCTCTGGGTCATCATCCACAGGTGAATTGGGTATTTTGCACATTTAGAAATGAGTGACTTATTCAAGCATCGTCCCCAGGGTGTGTAGATTTCTAGGCTCCAAAGTCTTCTGACCTCAAGGGCATCTGTCTTTTCTTAGGAATTAGATGGCTCTCATCACATCAAGTCTTCTTTTCTCTGTGTCTAAAATAGGAAAATTTAGATAGTTAATCTCCAGAGAGCTTTTGCCATTCATGTCCTTAACCTGGAGAGAGAAGGGTTTAAAATACTCTGTTTCCTCAGTATTTCTGAGTATTGTTTTTCCTCAGCATCCATTTAGGAAATAAGGCAACTGGTGTAAATCTGATTCTAAACTGCTGCTCCAGTCAACACTGAAAGAATGTAGGCATGAGCTTAGATATGAAAGCAAAGACTCTTTGCAGTGGATGTCTTAAGCTGAGTCACTGCTAAATTCTGTGAGGTGGCTGTCTTTCTTCGCAATTTAGGGTTGCATTTATCACAGCAAGTTCCTTCTGAGTGGAACAAGTCGATGGATCTCCTTTCAAGGGGCTTCTTGGTTGTTTACAGGGATTTAGGCATTATATCTGCTGTTAGTGCCCAGGCGCTGGCAGTGGGCGCCTGCAGGGTGGCCTCTGAAGAGAGGCCAAGGCTGTCTCAGACTGTTCCAGCCAGTGCCCATTGGCTCCAATGGACCCATTGCAGGGCACAACTGGGCTTGTCAACCAAGTGGGTGGTGCCCCTGGAAAAATGTATTTTAGAAAGGGAGAAAACACTGCACAAGCAAGTGAGGAGTGTGGGAAAAAAGGTGAGGAACATCCCTGCATAGAGGAATGAGGGAGAGGCAGTGCTCCAAACACCAGAGCTGAGATTCACCTACAGCTAGGGTAAGAGGACATGACAAAGTGGATAAGCACACCACAGTCCATAGAGGACCCCATGCGGGAGCAGGTTCATCCTAAAGGACTACAGCCTGTGGAGATGCCCCACGCTGCAGCAGGGGAAATGTGGGAATGGAAGAAGCTGCAGAGAGGAACTCTGCTTTTATCTTAACCCAAGATGTTTTCTGTCCTGTTTTATGCCGCTGTCTTACTGAGCAGGGGGAGTGGATAAGCACTTGTGTGTGTGGCTGCTAGCCAAGGTTACACTTCCTACTCTCCAACTATTATTTAAATTTATTTGATTTGATTTGATAATATACTTGGCACTTTTTTCCTGGCACAAATTTCTGTGGAGAGGCAAAATTCTACATCTTTTTTAAGAGTGTAAGAACATGGAGAGGTAGAATTATCCTCCTGCATGTGATTATCACAGTAGCATCTTGAGCTGAAATGTCAGTGCAAGACATTAAAGAATATTTGATAGGATTATAAGTATCAAATTTCTGGTGGGATTAACTGAAGTGTGCTGAAGATACTGAAAAAAAAAATTAT
Organism: Psilopsiagon aurifrons; assembly: GCA_025447955.1. Classification (NCBI taxonomy): domain Eukaryota; kingdom Metazoa; phylum Chordata; class Aves; order Psittaciformes; family Psittacidae; genus Psilopsiagon; species Psilopsiagon aurifrons. Next base: position 21,069 of record JAOEHY010030083.1, on the reverse strand, counting down.
TTATGAATTCTGCTGTATCATATCTTCCTAAAACTGCCTCATTACTCAAAGGTGGTTAACGTGGCAGTGATTTTTCAGAGAGTTTTGCACAAAACCTGAAAAACTGTAGCCAGTCATCTCTTGTGACCTTAGGAGAGGGACTTGTAAACATGTGAGTAAATATGAGAGTGGGGCAGAATTACTTTAGTAACAGAACCATCTATTAGAGCTCTTGAAACATGTAAACAATGCTAATCAGGTTCATAGAATCATAGAATATTTAGGGCTGGAAAGGACCTTAAGATCATCTAGTTTCAACCCTGCTGCAGTAGGCAGGGATGCCTCACACTAAACCATATCACCCAAGGCTATGTCCAACCTGGCCTTGAACACCACCAGGGATGGAACATTCACAGTTCCCCTGAGCAACCCATTCCAGTGCCTCACCACCCTTGCAGTAAAGAATTTCTTCCTCATATCCAATCAAAACTTACCCTGTTTAAGTTTAAACCCATTACTCCTTATCCTCTCAGTACAGTCCCTAATGAAGAGTCCCTCCCCAGCACCTTTGTAGGCCCCCTTCAAATATTGGAAGGCTGCTATAAGGTCTCCACAAAGCCTTCTCTTCCAGGATGAGCAGACCCAACTTTCTCAGCCTGTCTTCACAAGGGAGGTGCTCCAGTCCCTTGGTCATCCTCGTGGCCCTCCTTTGGACTTGTTCCAACAGTTCCATGTCTTTTTTATGTTGAGGAAACCAGAACTGCATGCAATACTCCAAGTGAGGTCTCACAAGAGCAGAGTAGAGGGGCAGGATCACTTCCATCGACCGGCTGGTCACACTTCTTTTTATGCAGCCCAGGACATGGTTGGCTTTCTGGGTTGTGAGCCCACAGTGCCGACTCATGCTCATTTTTCCATTGAACATCATCCCCAAGTCCTTCTCTGCAGGGCTGCTTTGAATCTCTTCTCTGCCCAACCTGTAGCTGTGCCTGGGATTACTCCCACCCAGCCGTAGGACCTTGCACTTGGCATGGTTAAACTTCATCAGTTGGCGTCTGCCACCTCACAAGCGTGTCAAGGTCCCTCTGGATGGCATTCCTTCCCTCCAGCATATCAACCGAACCACCCAGCTTGTTGTCATCAGCAAACTTGGTGAGGGTGCACTCAATCCCACTCTCCATGTCACTGAGATATACTCTTCTGCATTTCAAAAAGGCATTTATTAAGATACTCCTCCAATCACTCTTCAAGAAATTCAGCTGCAATAGCAAAGGAGGTAAGGTGCTCAGGTGGATGAACAAGTTATTAAATTATGGGAAACAAAAGACAGAATTATTACTTAGTTTCCATAGTAAAAAGACGTCATAAATAAAACTCAGGAGTCTATGCCAGAGACTGTTATTCACTATATTCATAAATGATCTGAAAAGAGTTAGATGGCAAAGTTTGCTGATGATACCAACAGCAATGAAGACAAAGTATGGGTGTTAATAATTGTAAAAAGAAAAGTTACACAATAGTAAGGGGCTTGGAAATGAAGTGGGATATAAACGAAATTATGTACTAGTAAAGCACGTGTAAAAAAAATGATAATTTTTATATACAATGATGTTTTTCAAGCCAAGTATTAGTGTTTGATAAAAGCTCTTAGGAATGAGAGAGAAAGCTATGAAAGTGTCTGTTCAAAACACTGTGGCAGTCAAGAAAACCAAATGAGATGTTAGAAGTTGTTAGGAGTTGAATAAAGAAAAAACCAAAATAATAATTATTTTAAAACCATTATGCTGCTGTATAAATCCATTGCATACCTGCAACTTGAATTCTATTTGAAGTTCTGCCTTTTTTTGTCCACTTGCATGTCAAAATTCATATGGTAGCAAAGTAATAATATTGTATAATGTAGCTGTGTTTGGAAAAAAGGCTGCAAGGATAAACAAAGTTATAAAAGACGTTTCTATTTTGTAAGAAATGACTACATATGGTGGGACTTTTCAAAAAGGTAGCTGAGGGGGAGAACAAAACCAGTCTAAAAAATATGAGTTATATGAATAATTGTATAGGAAGTTATTTTTCACTGTCTTACTTATCTTGAAAGTAAATCAAACTAAATTAACAGATGTCAGGCCTAAAGCTGTCCAGAGTAGATACTTTGCATAACACACAGGTAAAATACTAATCTGCTTGTTACAAATTGTCACAGGCACTAAATTTGACTCAAAAAGGAACTGACAGATGCAAAGAAGCAAAATCTCTTTAGAGCTATTCAATACAAACCACCACCATAGGCACAAGGAGTAGTCCAGACAGGACCTGACACATTGATATGAAAGACTAGAAAAGAATAAGAATAATGCAAATTTAAAGTACTATCTTTGCTGAAGTGGTTCTGGATACTAAACTAAATTCCGTACTGTCACTTATATGTTTATATACTGAGTTGGTAAACAAACAGCATTTGTTATAATTGACTTAGCGCAGAGTGAACTACCAAGCTTTCTGCTGCTTTGGGTAACTGAGATTTCACATGTAAATATGTAGAATCTTCATTTAGTAAACCCTGTATTTCATATGAACCCATACATTATTAGATATACTTAATATCAATATTATAATGAGATAAGTACATGTAATTCTTTTCTGCCTCTTCACTGAAACTGGACACAATGATAATCAACCACTTTGGGGATGATGAGTTTCGGGATAATGATCCTGAAAATATGCCTTTGGGAGCTATCATAACAGTCATGCTTATCACATGCTTATCTTTACACAGATGAAGGCCTAATCTGAGACAAGGATTTCTGTGTATGAAATTATGGCGGTCTTCTTGACACAGAACTTCACATCATCATTTCTACTGAATATGCCTTCTGTGTATTGGTACTCAGTGTGACTCATCAAGGCTGACCTGGCACACTGAAGACAATCAAGTACTACTATGTTAAAAGCTAAATAGAGATCTTTGGAATACTTTTCATACCTTTTGCTTCCCTAACACAGTAAGTTAATCAGTATAATTCTATGTGCTCAGCCTATTACCTGCTTTGAAAATAATTCACTATGTGTATATATATATATACGTATATGTACATGGGTAAGCAAGAAGGTTAAGTAAAACCTATGTACCCGATGTACAGTTTGCAGTGAATGAGTGATTTGTCATAATTTCTCAAGAGAAGAAAGATTTTTCCCAAATGTGTAAGAAAATAATTCAAGACATGATGTAGAAAGTGACTGAGGAATTTTCAGTTGTCTTCCTCACAGATCGTCCCTTCGTATGTAAGTTTAAACCCAAGATTCCCTTGCTTTTAATGGATTTAACACCCTTTAATGGATTTAATAATGGTGATAAGCCATGACCAGCACGATATATATGACATAGAATCTTCCTGGCCCTTGGGAGCAAGCCAGGTAAAACAGGCAAAATTTTTCTCAGAATTTTGCACTGGGGTTTCAGCAGTAGCTTCCTCCATAGTAAGGAGCTGTTCAGTCCTTTCACAATTTTTCATGACCAAGTGGACAAGGAATGTCAGATAGATATGGGACATGGATGACATTTTTAATTCTAAAAGAATTAACTTTGTTGATGAAATGGAAAAATCTTCCCCTCAGTGAAGACTAAAGAGTTTGTTCCAATGTTTCATATATTAGCTAGTGTTTTGAACAAGACCAAAGAAAAGTGGTTTCATCAGCAGCCTGTGTATTACTTACGTAGGTATAAAAGAGAACAACAATAAAATAAAAATCAGAGCAGAATGAGAAAAAATAGCTGACAAAAGAAATAGCACTAACATTACTTCCCTTCTGTCACCTTTTCTTCCCTTTTCAATACCATGGAAACATAAAAAGAAATGGGCTCTTTATCAATAACACTTGGCCATGAATTTTTGATACACAACAGGAAACATATTGCAGTGTATTTGTACAGCACTAAATTGATTCCATGCTTTAGATTTTCCTCTGGCTCTTTTGTGGACAAGAAAGATTATTTTTCCCTTGTACTTGGACAATTGTGTGTGTATCAGAACTGATTTCACCTTTTTTAAGTGATTCAGAGGATGGCCATACTGGGTACAGGGCATGGGAAAAAAAAAGTACTTGAGCTTTCTAGCAGTGAGTCTGCTTGGTGTCTGTTCAATGTGCCCCAAATCCAATCAGCTATCAGGCTAGAAATGTATCTGTTTCCAGACCAAACTCACAGGAACCAATAGCTTTTAGGGGGTCTACTCCATAGTGTGTTATATGCCTCTAGTCTCCTTTGGAAGAGTGTTTTCCTAACTAACTTTCCAATACTGTACAAAATGCAAAATGGGGAATAGACACCCCAGTTCTGCACTCTGGTGGTTGCACTCTCTTTCTGTGACATTTTGATTGCTTTTAGTATTCTCCACACAAGTTTTGTGCTTGGATTTTGGTTTTTGGGGAAAGGGGAGAAGGGGTGATGGTGATCCTCTGGGAGAAGGAGGCTGCTTATGAGCTTGGTGCCTGCAGCTCCCTCCCTCTGGGTGCAAGGTGAGATTCAGAAAGTTCCTCTTGGACTATGCGCTTAAGGGATGCCAGATCTGATGAACTTCAGGACCCAAGAGAGCTATAGTTCCCAGTCCACCAGGGCCAAAGACTCGGGGGTGAACTCCTCGCTCAGTCCCCAAAAGTCAGGCCAAGGTTGGGCCCTAGTGAAGTTAAGCAGGTACATCTGATGCACACACACACACACACACACACACACACACACACGCACACGCACACACACACACACACTTACATAAATGAGCACACAACCAAACAACAGCAAAGTAACACAGACCGGAAAGTAGTGCCCTTAAGAGGAACCATGCTTCCACAAAGAGCAGTCCCACCAATGTGACTCATACCAATGGCCTTATACAAGCTCAAGAAATGGGCTTACATGAACCTCATGAGATTCAACAAGACCAAGGTCAAGGTTCTGCACCTGAGCTGGGGCAAGCCCCGGTATCAACACAGGCTTGGGGCTGCAGGGACTGAAGGAAGCCCTGAAGAGGACAACTTGGAAGTATAGGTAGATGAAAAACTGGATATGACCTGGCAATGTTTACTCACAGCTCAGAGGAGTTGGACTAGATGATCTTTGAACATCCCTTCCAGTCCAAATGATTCTATGAATCTATGGTTCTATGATCCTGTTCTTATCTGCAAGCTAATTCAGCTTCAAGGCTTGCTGGCAGACACCACATGTGCACACTCCCAAATGGGACCTTCTGGTGGCTCTCCCTGTCATAGAATCCCTCCTGTAAATGCTCCCAGTTTCACTAGTATGCAGCTCCAAACCTATGGCCTTTACAGTAACTGGCTTCCAGACCTTATGGTGTGACCAGTCATGCACATATAAATGGATCCCTCCAGGAGCTGGCCATAGACTCTCAGCCTTTCCAGTAGCTAACTCCAGGCCCCAGTCTCTCCAGCTGCCAGTTCCCTCTCTTATAAGTCCCTTTGATTTGCAGTCTCTGTTTTCCATACCAGCCACTTAGACCGCTCTTCCTACTTGCCAGCTGGATTAGCTTCATGCTCACTAGCAGGTTTCACAGATGTACCCACAGAGAGCACGCTCACACAGGAAAACGTAGGAGATGGGTTTAATAAGAAGACTCAATAGCCTGTGATGATTACATGTAGGGCTTAGCCAGTCAAGCATGCCAAACCAGCAAGTTGTTCATACACTGCTTTTTTTGGCCCTTCTCCTAAATAAACTAGATAAGCTCCTTCAAATACTCCATAATAAGCTTCCTTTTTATCTTTAGACTCAGGATAATCTTGTTTCTCCCTTCTTACCAGTTACAAAACATCTGAATGAACTTCCTCTGGGCTTCAAGTGATTCTGTCCATGGCCTGTCTCAGTAAGGCACCTGAAAGCTCTGGTCTTTGATATTACCTTTGTTATCTCTGGCCCATTAGGGTATGTGCATCTGGGTGTTTAATTTATTACTACTGTCTCTTTTCTTGACTTTTGTGTTAGAGTACCCACTAATAAGATACTCTCACGAACTATGCATCCACATATTCCATTACATCCACGCACTGCACAAATGATTATTTGATTATTTAGACCAATTATTTAGATTAATTAATTAGAGACTATTCCCTAAGTATGCACGTCTTCATGAGAACTTAGCAAAGAAACTGCAGCAGCGATCACCTTGGCAAAACTTCCTACATTTCAAAGATCTATTGGTGAACCAAAGTAGCTGTAATGATTCCAGCAAAGGTTCCAGGAACACTGATTATATTTAAATGTCGTAAATATCTGAATCAGTTAACATATCTAACCGGAAGGAGAGTGTATTTCAATATGCTTTAACAGCTATGCAATAAATAGCAGCTGATTTTCAATGGATGATTAGAACTGTTCACATGTACTTATGAAGAGAGATACATTTCAAACATGTATACTTATACTGAGCCCTTTTAGCCCCAGATGTGCTAGGCATTTAGGCAGGAGAATTAAGTCCTGTCCAGCAGGGAAATTAATCTTACATATCTGTGTATGTTTAAAGATTTTCCTAGAGGGAGATGGGCTCCTGAGCTTGGGCCGCTTGCTTGAAGTACATGGTTGTAGTAGAAAGGGGCTGATCAACAATAAAAAACCATGATGTGTGATGCACTGGAAGCAATGCTCATCTCATAGTCACTTAGAATCTTTTAGCAGAACATTTTTTTTAATAAAAATATGATTCGTAAAATTGAGGTAAGGCAAATACCTCTTCTGAGATTATTGTGTACCAAGGAAAAAGTATTATCATGTTTTTTTCAAGTTGATTATGTCAGCGACTCTAATTCTTTCAGATTTTTTTTTTTGCTTTTCTTCACTATATCTACAAACAGCCAATTTTAAATTGCTAAATATATTGTAAGCATCACTAAAAGGCAGTATCAAATAGCTTAGCAAACTCTCTAGCTTGTGAGATATGCAAAATAGAAGAATTATCAGCGGAAGGACTCTTCTATTTGTCAACTTCTCTCTTATCTGCATCTCAGGGGTGTGCTACATGCTACATTAGATTAGCAAATTATTTGTTAACTAGAGGCAGTGTGGACAGCTGCCTTCATTTTCTTACTACCACTATGGCTGGAAGGATTCATGTAGAAAATTCAATCTTGTTTTCTGTGAAGGTAGCCATGGACTCCAGTTTTCAAAGAGCTGAACTTTTTTTGCTGCTGGGGATGCTCATGGGGGGGCCATGCTGCCAGGTTGACATAAAGCCCCCGGTGCCACAGGTTTATACCTGGCAGGATCATGGCTGCCTTGCTGCCCATTCTCCTCTCCAAAGTCTCTTCTCACCATTAAAATGTCCATATTTCTTATACTTCTCTTTAAGCTGACTCTTCTTGTGCTTCAAAAGTCCCTTGCTAATTCATTGGTTACTGTCTAACCTGTCTGCTCACCATCTTCCTTGCTATCATATTCAAACTAAGGTGAAATGATCTCCCAGGCAGTTTTGGGAGTCCCATTCACACATACAGTTACTTGCATGTTCCTCTCATGTCACCTGACATTTTGGCAAGGTGAACATCCCCGAATATCCTAAGAACTGAAATGTCTTACAACTGGTATGAAATCAAATTCAAACCCATTTTTTTTCTCAATATAGCACACTGTTGAGATTTTTTAAATGAACATAAAAAAAGAAAGAATTTGAGAGAAAGCTCTTACTTATATTGATAATTATAGTAATAATATGCGAGTGATATGTATACCTGGGGCCTTATAGAATAACTGAATACTTTTCATATGTATCTCTCTATATATTTATGATCTCTTGCAAGCTATACCATGGAAATCTTTTGTGTTCCTAGTAAGCAAAGTTTAAACTTGAAATTTAAAGTTTTCATTCAAATGGAATTATGTGGTCAACAAATACGCTTTTGTGAAGTACCAGCAAAAAGAATTTTCCTTCATGTTCTGCATTACGTTGAGATTTCTTGGAACCTGTAAGTGTCTGGGCCTCTGGAACTCATCATAAATTTAACAGTGACACATTTAGTCGAACTTGCTCTGTTGAAGGCTTCTCAGTTAACAAACATCTTCTAAGTCTTCCTAGAGCATACACCTTTGAGTTTCAAATTGTATGTTTCCAGTCCCACTAGAACGCAGAACAAAGACCTCTTTTCATTTGGATGCCATTGAAAGATGTTTCAGTTCTTCCATCAACACTATGAGCAGCCAGAACTTATAGCTGAAGAACTTTTCCCTGTGCCTGTTTGCAGCAGGCTAGAGATCCTAATGAATCCATTATCAGTAAATGAGGTCTTTATTTCAATTTTTTTTCAGGTTGTGGATCATTATGAAAGTTGTTAGTTGTGCATGCAAATACACCGCTGTTCTTGTTCTGAAAAGCATAATTTTTGTCATCAAAACCCCAATATTTCTCAATCTGTATTTATAAATTTAGTTTATAAACCAAAGCTTCCATAACAAAAGTAAAGCTTAAAGCATGAAAATTGCATTTGAATCATAGAATATTCTGTATATGAATCAAATACGGAATTTTAAAGCAACCCTATACTGAAAAGATTGCAGAAAAGAAGTAGATGTGAAGTCCAATTCCCACATAAATGGCTACAGATTAAAATTCTCATACATCTATGTGCCTATTTTGGATTCTTTTTCCCATCCTTTGTATTCCTATTTCTAGAGGGACACTTTATCTCAAGAGTGTATGGCTTTATTATAATCTTGAAGATGGATTTGTGCAATTCTGAATCGATTGAAATAACTTTAGGTTTTTCAGACAGATGAAGGCACCCTACAACCAGCTCTTAGAATCACATGCCCTAATTTTTTTATTATTTATTTCTTTTTTGTATGGAAGGTTCCTGCAGTCTCAGTTCTTTCACTTCTGAGAAGGTACACATTCTTTTGAAATAACCTTTTATAGTAATATAAAAATATTTTCCCTGCTATGTAGGTTCAATGCTGGAAGATTTAATTGAATGAATAGGCATAAAAAATGCTACAGCTCTGTTGCTGACATTTTTAGTTTAGAAAAACTGTCATACAACTGCTGAACTGTACTTCCAGTGAAGAAAAAAATTCAGTGAAGGTTTTGTTTCCTAAAGAGGTGATACTTCAGACTGCCAACTGAAAAGTTGCACAAAGGAAAAGTCTTCCACTTCTTTTAAGTGGTTTCTACTTGTAAACTAAATATGTCTATAAAAGGCTTCCAATGACTATTTTTTCACTTCAGATGCAATGATAAAAGACACTGAAAACGAATTTCAGGACATATGGGTACTCTAAAGCTGTGGAGTTCTTTTCACAATCATACATCTGTTACATAAAAATGCATAAGATATTGACATCTCATCTGAGGTTAAGTCTGAAGAGGAGTTATTTTCCTGAAATATATAAAGAAGTCCATTGGTCTGAATGCTAGTGATCTGTATTGTGCTCTGACATAATAGGGTCTGAGGCCTGAGGGGCAGAGTGATATTTTTCAAATTACACTGACTTAAGATAACTCATGAATCTCCCCTTTTCTTTGTCTTTCTTAGTAACTGCACTTGAATTTTTAAACTTGTTCTGTGGAATGAACAAAGACTTCTTGACAGAGAGATGGCAACATGAGAGTAGCTGGTTGAAATTTAAACATCAATGACAAATAAACAACATTATCATGATTTTACATAATGCAAAGCAATAGATTAATACAAGTCACTGGAACAATTCTTTCTTAAATAACTTAATGTCACAATATCATGTGAAAATTCAGCCTATCTGTAATAATAGATGTTGCTTTGTCATTCTTACAAATATAGTCTATGTGCCACCCTATTCACATTCCTTCATCATGCTGATCTGTTTTGGAGTCAGCTAAACTAGATCCCCAAATTAGACAGGCCCTATAATAAACTGCCCATTATCAAACCTCCATTCATATTGTGCAAAGCCACTTTGCTTAAGAAAGTGTAGAACTAAAAAACAACTCCACGCTTCATGTTTTATTGTTACTTAAAAATAAAACTGCCATAGCAGCATCTCATTTTAAGTTATTTTCTTTCTCTTAGCTTAAATGAAAATTAAGCTTTAAACTGCTTTCTGTTGTCTTCCTTCAGAAGAATTTTTCTTTGGTTTATTTATTAAACAAATTTTAGAGAATCCAATCACCTTGTCAATTTACCGTGGCACCAAGATGAGCAGGACAACTCCTTTTAATGGGTTCTTAGCTGTTTGTTTAAACTAAATCTCCTCTGATTCTAGAAGGTGTAGCTATGTAGCATGCATCAATAGTGATTGCTTTCTTCCCACTTAAGAAAGCCAGGCAAACCAAACAGCCTATAAAATAAAAGGAGTTGAATCACTGTGGTGGGCATCACCAGACTCCTACACTACATAAAAAGGCTATTTTGCCAGAATTACACGGAATGCATTGGGTGCACCTATTCACTTCATATTTAATTCATATTTCTGAAATATAAGTAACTTTAAATCTTCTGCATTTTAAAAAGATAACTTTTAGCAGTATTTGAAAATACAGTAGAAGTTCCTATGGGAAACAATCCATGTTTCTATCTCCGTAAGGTAATACATCTGGAAGCAAAGAATGTAGGCTGTGCTTCCAATATGAAACCCAGGAAAAAATGAGTCTGAGAGAGGTCATAGTTGAAAGTCAGCTGTATGCAGGCTTCCAAAGTAACACTGGTTTACAGTGATTACATACAAACTGCTGAACACGGAGTAGTAGTAGGAAGCATCCGATGCTACTACCAGTAAGTAAGACGGCTGCCTCTGGGATGTGTGCCCAGATCTGGTGCATGCCTTTTATAAAAATAATATTGCTAAATAGGGTGTATTGCAGAGAAGCAAGAGAACAGTTGAAACCAAAAGTTAAAAGAATATTGAAGCATAGGACAATCAAAGATGAGGCTGGTTATGGGTCAGCATTTCAAACATTCTCTTCCTCAGGCAATTTCTTACAATAGTCTCCTTCAAATTGCAGCAATTTCCTTTAAATATTTATCTTACATCTAGACTCTTCATAGCCTTCCCCAGCTTTATTTCAGTAGCCCTTTAAGTTGGTTTCTCAGGTTATTAATTGCTCAAGGAAAGTCTTTCTGGTGGCCAGGTAAGAGAAGCCCATTCCTGGTACTGAGATCTCAATTCTAATCCTTAGTCCCATGTCAACTGGCAGTGTCAGAGGGTGCATTTTGCCAACATACTTATCTGTCTTTACCTGAAGGCCATGTGACCTGAAAGAATATAATTTAAAATCTGGTATGAAAAGTAGATGTAAAATTAAGTTATTCCCTAGAAGATCAGAAGACCTGTTTCATAGCACTGGATTAGCCTAATGTGTTTTACCTACGGACCATCAGTGTATCTACTTCTTTCAGTTAGGATCAGAGAGTAGATAATTGAGAATATCTCCACTGACTTCACGGGGAATATGAATTATTTCACTTGTGCATATTGAAACTACAGCAAAAGCCACCCAAAAGGGCACTGTAACACTGTGAATCTTGGCAAATAGTGGAAGGAAAAAAAGAATTACAAATAATCAATGGAATAAAAAAAATACTGACTTTTTATTGAATGCATTTGCCACAGATATTTAAGTATCTGACTACTATTTGAAATGTAAAGTCACACATAGTCAGGTAAAATGTTTCAAATATTTGATAAAGTTTCTGCAGCAATTTATTCTGCTTGGACTGAGTTTCATCTGTTATCCTGAGAGTGTATCTCTGGAAATTGAAAAATAGGCTGAGACTACTACAACCATAAATAAATGACAATGATAATTCCCTTTTAACACAATTAACATTTTCCCAGCCAGATTTGGTCTTTTTCTTCTTTTTCAGTCCATTAAAACCCTGCATCAAAACTCCTTTCTAATACCCACACAAGAAAACTGAGAATAATAACATGAAAATCAGTACTAACTGTGGTAGTATATTATACTGCACCTGGGGACTTGAAGTAAAAGAATCTATCTCCAAGAATAGAAGCTGAGGATGTGCTCTATCATCACAGAAGGTGAGGCAAGAAGGCTGGGGGGTCTGCATGCAGTAGGTTGCCGACCCTACCGAGTGCCTGATACTAAGTCCTTCCACTTTTCAGCTTTAGAATTGCTTGCTAACTTACTAGGCTTGGATCACCACTTTCTGTATGTTAACCTGTCACTGTTATTTTATTCAGATTTAACCCAGGACTTCATCTTTTATGCACTTACAGATTTTATTATGGTGGTTGTAGGAAAGCACTAATACATAAGGAAAATCAATCTACCTCAACCTTTTTCTAAAACACTGTCTCGCTACTTCCTAACAGGGAGATTTTTTTTACAAATGCCATGCATATTTTCTGATTCCATCTTCCTGATCATCTTCTCAAGTTGGTTTGTTTATTTTCTGTTACAGCAGCAGCTGGTAAAATTTGGAAAAGAGATCTGTAATTAAGGAAAGAGTTAGGGGAAAAGATTCTAAACAGAAAATGACCACATCCCTCCTTCAGCAGTTTTGTGCTGAGAAAATTAGGACTGAAAAAGAAAACAACCTGGATTTCTCCCAATTTTGGTACACAGACCTACCTACCAAGATATTTAAGAAGTGAATAGAGCATCTTGTTACATTTAGCTTTGTTAAATGCTCAAATAAAGCCATTGTGTCCGGAAAACAAATTTTGTTCTGCTTACACATCCTGGATGCCACCCTTCTGAATTTTCAAAACAAATCCATGGTAACAGAATGTTTCCTCCAGATGGCAAAAATGGCTTTAATTCTCTCTTACGAATAAATTACAGTATTTTGACCATGTTTGTTGCTAAAAGGGGTTGTTCTTCTTCCTGAACTGCAGGCTGGAAAGAGCTTTATTTTCTGTAACTGTGGGTGAAATTCTGGATTTAAACTCAGCAGACTGTTGTCATTGATTTGAGTGCAGTGAGAACTCGACAAGTAATGTCATAAAAAAAGAAGTATATAAGTATATACTCTGAATGTAAGTATATAAGAGTATATACTAAAAATAACTCTGAACTTCTTTTACAGGGGACATAAAATGTACAATAAAATCAATCAACCTGAAACTGAAGAGAGGTGATGTGACTGATAGGTAGAAATATGGATATTATTTGGCTTTGTCTCAAAAGTAGCAGGCAAGCATACTCATTCTTTCGAGTTTCTTAAAATATAAACATGAAATAAACATAATCTTTGTGACTGCTCAAAAACTAAGTCAGCATGTATAGGAGGAACTGGCTCTGCTATCAGATCTGTAGTTATGAAAATGTGCAAGCAGGAATGAATTGCCTATTTCTCCCATAAGAAGTTGTGTCCTTGAAAGTGGATGCTGAGGGAAATGAGTTTTTATCAGGAGCAAGAGGAAATCTTGTTTTAGAGAAGATCAGAGCAAGTTCCATTTTCATAGCTGTATACAATGCACAGAGTGGGTTCAGAGGCACCAAGCATGTTGAGCAGGGAGATGACAAATACATGCAGTAGGAAATGTGGAAAAAAGGGCTGTACCTCTCTCTCACCTTCCCAAGACTCTTTCTTAGTGGAAATATCTGACCTAAGCTTTCATTTGACATGGCTAAGCCTAATCCAGGCTTTTCAGTTCCAAGAAGAGTGTCCTAAACACTAGATCTTCACACATACTTTATACCTTTGTCATGGGTTCAACAGTAGCAGTCATTTTTCTCCTTCTTAGTAGTTGGTGCAGCACTGTGTTTTTGACTTGTGGCCTGAGAACAGCGCTG
>JAOEHY010030082.1:0-21108 GCA_025447955.1 Psilopsiagon aurifrons | reverse complement strand
TGTCCCTGCCCATGGCAGGGGGGTTGGAACTAGATGATCTTAAGGTCCTTTCCAACCCTAAATATTCTATGATTCTACGATATCTCACTTGAAAAGTGCTACTGGACCATATCAGGGTATAGGGAAGGCCCTATACAGATAGTTTCCAGAGCTATACAGAGAAAAGCCAGTATCAGGAAGAGAGAGGAAAGGGGTTATTTCCCTAACTGATTCAGTGATGCCAAAATCACTCTATTCTAGACTGCACATCTGTGGTGATGTAGTGGCTGGTGAGCAGTGGTGCAACTGCCTCCTGAGTTCTGTTCTCCAAGGGGAGTTGTCCCTGATTTTCAGTTCTTACCCTTTGTGATTTCCTTCACTGGCCCTATTCGAATTCATTTGGTGTGACGCAATGCCAGCATTAGATCCCACCTAAAGCTAGAACTGTGCCAATTGTGCCTACTGTGGTCTGCCTTTAATAACAGTTTGCTTCTATATGTAATGCCTTCAACCCTCAAAGATGCTCATAAACAATATATTTATACTTGTGGTTAACCATAAATGTCTTGGGAGCTAGCCGGAATGCTTACCTTTAACTGTACATAGAAGAAATTTTGTCAAGGTCAGTGGGTTGTTTGGGTTTTTTTCCCTTTGTCATGAGGCCATGCAGGAAATAAGTGAACTGAACTGTGCAGCCGAGCCAAAAACAAAAACACATAATGCAGGAAAATAAAGTTCCACTGGGTTCATTCTTCATTCGCGTAACATGTCTTGGTTGGGCTTATGTGAAACAGCAAATTACGCAATTATTTTCACAGGCCTTCCTCTCTTAGTTTCTCTTTGCTTCCATTTGTGGTGTTTCCATAAAGCCACTTGTTTTCCCTTTCAAATCACCAACCATCTTGTCCTTTAAAATTTTTCCCTTGGCAATACCACGTGGTTTTCTTATAACTTCTGAAGCTTGAGAGATAAGAGGACGAAACCTCAAGGAGTATCGCCTTTAGTGGGAGAACAGAGGAGTTTTCACCCTTGGTTTTTTTCCCTGCTGCTGTATAGTTGTTTAGCAATGCTTTAGATGCCTGTGACAAGGGGGCTGCTCTGTATTTTCAAGGAATTTCCAAGCTCTACTTGCAAATTTGAGGTTCCCTTTGATCTGCAGTGACCATAGATAGGATAAGTAGCAATTGAGGGACTTGTCTCTTCTATGTGTTGCTTAAACTTATGCTAAAGTAATTAATCACTGTCTTTGGAAAGCTGACAATCTTAGGAGGCTCCAGTGAAAGCAGTTGCTGGTGCCTGTTTTCTTCTTTGAATTCCAGGTCTCAAGTTTGTCTAAAGAGGAAGTGGAAGGGTGACATTTGTGCCATTTTGCCTTGGGAACAAACAAAAATAAAAGTATTTGGCTCCCTGAAATATGTCTGCTGCATATGAACAGCCTGTTCAGCCTGACATGTGACGGTAGTACCATGACTGTCTCTCCACAATAGTGATGAATTATGCCACAAGGAAGGCAGCATTGAGCATAAGAGCTGTAATTCTGACTAAGCTTTACAGAGCCAGTGTAAAGAAGCAGCTCAGTTGTATCATGGTCTTGCACTTCACAGCCATGTATAGTCTTGGCAAAGCCCAGCCCAAATGCAGGTCTGCCTGTACCAAATGTAAGCATAGTAGAGGTGATTTAAAAGTACCAGACCAGCAGTTGCTCATTAATCAATGTAAACAAATTTGGAAGCAGCCAAGGTAGCTAAGCAGCAAGGCCTTGTTACAGTTCTTTTTGTCTAACTAGTTCATTTTAATAGTTTGTTTTAGTTCATAGTACAGTGGTTAATCTTTAGAGTTCATTTTGTGCAAATGAACTAACTGAAAGGGAAGTTAAGGTGAACCATTCAGACGCATGAAGGGATCTTCCCCAGGGTGTTGAGTTAGCCTCATGTCGACTGTCCTCTGGGATAGGTGAGTTCTGTAACACCTTGGGTTTTGTGCACTTCATTTACCTTATGTCTGCCATGTGATAGTGCTTTGGTAAGCAGCATTTGCCGTCTGTAGCTCCAGATGGTTGCAACCAGCTAGGCTGATCCCGTTCTATCCATTGGCTGACTTTGGTTAAGGGACAGATGGCACGTCCCCTCTCTTCTTATCTTTACCTTCTTGGCAAAGTCTATTGTTTTATTCTGCTCCACACAAAAATCAAAGTTCAAAACATGCCAGCTCTGTTGTATTCAGTGTGTTAAGGCTCAACCTAATCCTGGGTGATTTTTCTTGTTGTAAGACTTGCTTGGAAAAAAGCACTATTGGCCTTGCTCTTTGTGCGCCTGAGAATGTTTTTATGTCCCGGTTGGTCTTACCAGGTTCTCGGAGACCCACTGTGATAATACATGACTTCTAGGAAGCCTATAGAGAAGAGGATACTTTGTTTCCATTTTCCCTGCTGTTCAGCTATTCATATCTTGGCACTTAGGTGTCAGCAGGTGCGTGAAGAGCTGTGCTGTGCCACTGCCAGGGCTGGCCCGGCGGCAAGGCTTCTTGTGGGGTACTTCACACTTGCAATGTTTTTCAGGCTGTCCATCATAACTCATTTATTTTTATCCTCCTGGCCTCTGTGTTCTAGTCAAACAGTCCAAGCTTATTCTGAGCAGGCACCAATAGATACAACAGCAGATGGACCAGTGTGTTGGAAACCAAGAAGCTATGTACAGCATGCACACTGAGGGAACCGTGTACTAGCTCAGGTCATTCACATAACTGGCTGGCCAAAGCCTGCATGTCTGTGCTTAGAACAAGGTGCCATTGATAAACTTCAACCTCAGTTTTAACTTTCCAGTCGGAAGCATATGAAAAAACTTATGCCCACACTATCACACACAGTAGTAATTTGCTGACCTTACTGTTCTGACACCGTATTTCTTGCACTTTCTTTTACTGACCCCCCAAATTAGGCATAAAATCATGTGTCACATCAGTTTGGGAGTAACTGAATACTTCACTGCTGATCTCATTGAAGGTCCTGTCTGTTGTCTCTCAATCTTTAATCTTGGACTTGTCGCTTCTGTGTAAAAAATCCCCTGAAAATAGTCATTGATAAGCTTCTGGCCCAGGTGTTGGGTATTACTGCTCTAAACAATAACCTTTTATTACTAGAAAACTAAGACTCAAACTCAAGGTAAGAAAGCAATGGTGTTTTAATTAGAAGAATGCTTACTTTGTTCTTTCCTCAGCTAAGGTAAGCTGAAACTGTTATTTCTGTAAATTTTTGGGGTTATATGTTGCCTTTGCTTTTCAGATATCAGGGTCTCAAGAATTTGTACACACTTTGGCAGAAATTTAGCCTAGTGCAAACTTTATCTGGGACGTCTGTCCTGTCCTCAGTCTAGAGAAAATGATAGTCTTTCCCTGGGCTCCTGGTAGATAGTCTCTGACAAGAACCAAGCCAAATTTCATACTGAAAAATGAGCAGGATACTAGACCTCTTTTCTGTGGATCCCAGTCTGTGACTTGTGTGCAGGGTAGTTAAAGGGTTAAAGGTTTTGATTTTAAGCAATGCTATTTTGATGTCTGACATGAAAAAGTGCAAATATGAGTTTATAGGCTTCTGTTCAGAGATTAATGTTTCATATTTATATGTTCTATGAATTCTAAGTGATATTTTACCTGATTTTCCATTTGGTTTTTGTCCTGTTAGTGGCAAAGTATTATTTATGTGCTACATCTGCTGCTGCAGTGTAGTACTCAGTTGTAATTTGGCCATAGGCTTGTAAGTCCAAAAATGAGATTTTTTTCCAGGCTGAAAGACAAAAAAAAAAAGGAAAAAAGAAGAAAAATTAAATCTCCGGGCAATGCAAAGAATAATCCAGATTCATGCTGTTGATTAAAGCAGGATTTAGTCAAAAACTATAATGTTTGTGTCTGTCCATAGATCATTTGGTAAATTCTCCATTTTGCTATCTAAAATTTTGTTAAAATCTTATTAGAATATATGCTAATTGTTCAGAAGCATGTATTTTAAAATGTGTTTGACTTTCCTTGTTTTTTCTTCTTAGTTCGTTGTGACGATGTTTTGGAGCATCTATATCTATGACAGAGAACTGGTTTACCCAAAGCTGCTTGATAATTTTATACCAGCATGGCTAAATCATGGAATGGTGAGTAAAGTAATACAAACACTTCCTTGCATTAATAAGAGTGTGAGATACTGATTTCCCAATGCATGACTCTGCATACAGTTACATCTAATCCCCTCAGAAGTAATTAAGGCACATTGTTTGCAAGCAATAACATCTTTTCTTCCTTGACTCCTTGAGTCATATTTGAATCCCTGTTAGGAACACGTGTATACTACACCCCAGGCTGTGAGGATCAGCTGATTTCTGTGATAAAGTACTTCTCTCAGAACAATGTCACCCCAGTCCTGAAGAAATTTAATCAAAAGAGACTCTTCCACAAAACAGAAGTTCCTACTTTGACAAATCTTGTTCTAGAATGGCAGAAACACTTAATTGGTTCTTTACCATTCTACTGAAGTGGCATTTGTAATGAAAACATTTTCGTTAAAATGCTTATTCAGAAAATCTCACTATGCTTTCTGGACTTGTATGTTTTTAGAAGAACAATTAAATAATTACTCATTTCTCAAGCACATCAGACTTGTATAGCAGAACCTGTATCTGAGTATTTTTAATAATGTGGTATTATGTGCATCAACGCAAAGTTTCAAAACTGCCAAGTTGGTAGTCATAAAAGTAGTTTCTTGAGAAGAAATCTGACCTTTTTTATCCCTTTCTGATATGGCAAGTCAAACATTCTTCCTCTCAACTAAATGTCTAATATTAAAGGAAGGAAGGCCACACTTTGCCATCAAGCACTTACTGTTGTTTATGTAGCATTTGGAACTGAAAAGCGTCATGTTTGCTTCTGTAGTTGCATATGCAAAGAATGTTTCATTATTACTTTGTTTTCCACATCAAGGCAAGGTGAACCATTTGGCACTGCTGTTGATCAGTAGATGACAGCAGAGCTCATCCTTCAGGTTGTGAGTACTGTATCACCACAGCAGATCAAGATCTGTCCACTGCTGCTGGGCTTGATAAATTGGTCCTTTGTGGGGTGGGGCAGATGGCATTACTGTTTGTTTATTCCCTGTGTGTTAAAGCAGCAGTATGAGAGTTACTACTGACAAGAGGAGCATCAGCTTCTGCTAGATATTGTACTGGTTTACAATGTTTTGAAAGGATCAGCATGGTATTATGTGTGTGTAGAGCTGAAGAAAAGGCCTGATGAATCCTGCTGTGTTTGTTCAGACTGCCCTGCCTTGAGTTTTGAGGTTACAAACTGAACACTTGCAAATACTACCAAGCCATGCATACATTGATTTTTACCCCACACCACATCAGTGCCAGCTCTGATGACATTTCTTCAGGTGACGTTCCACATACTGAAAGTGCCTAACCTCGAGCATCTCTCATGAATGTACACTGAGAAGCAGTTGACAGCAAACAGCCCTATGTATTCAGGAAGTCTCCTCTGTGCCATAACTGAAAGACGATTCAAGCTCAGGTTGCTCTGTAGAAATGCATACTTACTGAAATATTTGAAGAGGGCTTTTGTTTGAGATTTTTTGACTCTATTATGAGTTTGCTGAAATGAATTGTGTGCAAACATCCATCTTAGATCTTATTTTTTTTCAACTTGAAATATTGTGGAAGGCATTTTTGAAAGTCTTTTGTGAATGAATTGTTTGCTGTGTCAATCTCCATTTATCCAAGTGTTCTTTTACCTCAGTCACTCAGAGGAAGTTTATGGTTGTTGGGCTTTTCAGCACCTTTCAGTCTAATTCTTTCTGATGTTTTAGCTATCACTTTGACCCTACCAGTTTGCATGCTTATAAATTTTGATGCACTGCCTGTCATAATATGAAGGGTTTCTTAAACAACCTTGAGAATGGTAGCATCTCACTTAGTAGTAGTTACAATTTTGATTTGGCAGATCTTAGAGAATATATTAAAGGTCCCCTTGGTGAAAGGGTAGGACCTCTGGGAATACAATTCTAGAAAGGACCAGATCTCTTGAGTAGTGTTTTCTAGTGAAATAAACATTTATTCCCATTTTCAATGCACATTTTGACAGCAGCTATGCCCATTCAGTGATGATTTCTCAGAATGCAAGGGTGGCTATGCTGAAGCCTAACCTGGTAACACAAAACTCACACAAGAGATTCATCACCTTTGTCAAAGTGAAATCTGTCAGAGAGGTGGGTCCTTTTGCTACAACAGCATTGCTGATGAATCCCTCTTCTCTGTGAGCTTGCCCTGCAGTGCCTGGTTCAGCCTCCAAGGGTATGAGCTCAAGTGTTACTTCACCTGTGAACTCTTTGTCCAGTTGTTTTCTCAACAGTTTCCCTAAAAATGTATTTATCACCAAAATAACCACGGAAAAGTGAAAAATTTAAACTGCATTTCCCACAATAAAAAATATGACTGAAAAATCATATTTTAAAAAGTTACTGATGGATGTATTATGACCAGCTGTAACAACTTGCTCAACTGTCAACATCAGCCTGCAAAATCCACATGTAGAAAAGGAATGTAAAGCCATGAAATCTAGTTGTAACAATAGCAATTGTATTTCCATTAGAAATATGGGCATGTATCAAAATGTTTGAGAATATTCATACTTTAGAAGTATTTCAAGATAACTGTCTTGAACACCATATGAAGAAGTTGCTTGAAGGGGTGGTGCAGTTCAGTGCATTAGCCCAAACAGAAGTGGTTTGGACAGCAGTGTCTCCTGCTTTGTTAGCTTATAATAATCAGTTCTCATTCCCCATTTTCTTCTCACCCTTTTCCATCCCTTTTCTGCAGTTATGATGTTGTCTATAGTTAAAAACCCCTGTTTTCTTGAATGCATAGTAATGTCTTGCCAATACTCAGAGATACCATTCTTTCATAGCAACACTTTTTCAACATCTAAGAAATTCCTAGTTATAAAAAAATCTTCTCTACAAATGAAAAACAGAGCTGCTCAATCCCATTACCAGTTCAGTTTTAATGTGGTTTATGAAGTTTTGTAGAAACAGAGAGGCTCCTAATTGTGCACAAAGATAAAAGCTACAAACTATTTGCCATAAAATTGCATATAGTGTCAAGAACTGTATTTTTATTTTACATATACACACACCCGTCCCTTTCATTATAGTTGAAGATATAATTCCTGTCTACAGAAAAATCTGTGTAGTATGTGGTGCCTTGTGGTACCAGATGGTACCTCTTACATACAGATTCATACACCTGTGAAAGGCATCACTAATAGAGTTGTACTGTGCCATAAAACTGACATGTTTCATCATCTCAGTCAGTTGATTCATAACCAACAGTATCACTATGGCTTGAGAGATGATGTGGGGAAATCAATGGCAGGGTTGCTGTCAATTTCAGTAGGGCAAGGATTTCATCTCTGTATATTGTATGAAGGAGCACATCTGAGTAGCTGAGGTTAAGCTTCTGTCAGTAGAAATAGCTACCTATCTAAAGAGAGCTGTTGAAGAATAAGAATGTACTTCAGCCTTGGTCTGTTTCTGAAGTGTCAAGTGCACTTCCTGTATTTATTAGTTGTGCAGATGAATTAATCTTTGCTGGCTATAATTTTAATTGCCAAATTACTGAACTCTTCTATCAGAGATATTGTTTATATTCTTCATACTGGCCTGCACTTTGGATCCGTATCAACTTTTAATTCCACGGGCATATATTCCATGGGAAATACTCTTCCCCATATTCTGATGGCTGGCTGGCTGATCTCTATCAGTATTAGGAATTTTTAATTAAAGGCTACCCTTTAGTGTTTAAAACTAGTGTGTCGTAGTAATAGGAACAGGATTTTTATCAGATCATTCATTGCACCTTTCTGTGCTGGGACTGGACAGGATGATGTATGGATTACATTTATTTCCAAAAGTTTTATTCTCTTCAATATTAGCACAGACTAAAACTAGAGGTTGTCCCTACTCTAACTGATGCCCGCATCAACAGATCTGTAGACTGAATTAATTTAAGATGGAGCATTGCTATTTTGAGCCAGATTACATGGCAAGACTGGATACAGTATCTATCTCAAGTTAGCATGCCATTTCAGTAAGAGTCCTCCTTTGTTTTTCAGAGACACTGTCCCAAATTCCTATTAAAAATGTTAATCATCTTTTGTTTGTGGCAAGGAAAGTAAAATACAGAGATAGAAATTACTTACTGAGGAGTTTAATGGCTTTGGAGGTCAGAAACAAGGCACTGTCTTCATATGAAAACTGCAGAGGAGAGGTCAGAAAAGGGGGAAGGGGGATATGCTCTGCCTCTGTGGAGTTGGAAAATTAGTTATTGTAAGTGTTCTGTGCCACTATAATCTATAACGAGCACTTCCAGATTTGTACTTTATTCTTTTTATGCTGCTTTTGGGAAACACTATTGTTCCTAGAAAGACGTGTCCTCTGTCCTTGTATTCAAGAGAATGCATGAAAACTGGGACAGATAGGCGACGAAGACAAGTTATGGAGAGGAAGGAGCCTGTCCAAGTGATACATCTCTACTTACTTCACAAGTTATCTCACTTTTCTTATTGCTGGCATGTCAGCTGAAAAGCTCAACTCACCTGAGAGTGGTATGGAGTCCCTCTGGTCATCTCTCCAATTGTTGTTCTTCGGAGCAGCCTTGTCTTAGGTCCAGTGGCCTTGGCTTGTTTATTTCTTTGTTTTTCTGGTGGAAAGCATTTTTGCTTGATGATTCGACAAACAGAAAAATAGAAAATCCCTGTAAAGATCAAAATTCCTAGTAACCTGACTATAAAGTTTGGATGGTCCAAAACTGGTGAGTTTTTTGGCCAACCTGTCTCTCCATTATTAGTTGTATCAGTTGCTGCACAGTACTCGCTCTGATGTACAAACAAGGAGATGTTCCTTCTTTCAGTGAAGTGTTTCCATCTAGCATGTTGCCCTAAAAATCCTTTTCAGAAGTGACTCATTTGAAACAGTGCATTATATTTCTTGTGGATGCTTTCCTAATGCAGCAATGACCCATGTATGGGCTATTTTTGTACAATGTACTGTACCTTGGTAATGCTCCGTGCTTATGTCTAGAGCTACATAATGTTCTCTGAGATTTGTCTCTAAAACCAATTTAAGGTTTTCAAGGATATTCCAGCTCGTGGGCTCTTCTTAATTTACCTGTAATATTTTTGTATGTTAAGGGTAAATAAAATGAATCTTCAGTGCCCCAGGAAGGAGTTCCCGCTTGTCACATGACTTGAAAAGTTTTCTGATGAAAATAAGGGAAAATTTGTAATTTAACTTCCTACAGAATACCTGCTCCTAGATGGCTATTATTTAAACATCTGTCTGATGGAGAGAGTGGCAATTGAAGCTGGCTGCCTGGGGGCTTAGAATATTTGCAAAACCCATGAAAATACCATTATTGTATTTATACATTTATTGCATGTGCATGCTGCAGTTACGTGGCTCCTTCTGGTACCTCTCCTCGTTATCTGCCAGTTCCACCATGGAAGCGTGAATGCAGTAGTACCAATTATTCCTCCGCTCTGGGGAGAAAAACAGCAGCAGCTTAGAGGATTTTCTGTTACTTACGTGAAGGGATTAGAAATTGGTAGTGTAGCAAAACCTGTGATAGCATAGCACTGAAAATTGAGAGAGGCTGCTAGACAAGACCAAATTATCTGAGTGATATCCTCTGGCAGCATTAGGAAAACTCCTTTACCTAATACAGTAACTACACGGTTTTTGTGTAGTAGGAAGCTGGCCTTAACCATGTTACGTATCTGCCAGAGGAGACTCAAGGTAAGGTGAAGATAGCGTTCTAACGTAATACAGGTCTGAATGTTCCTGATTATTTGCTATTTCCAGTAATCTGGAGAAAAAACACACACAAGCTCCTCCTCGTACAGGCGATCCCAATGCCTAGTAATGAGGGACCTTTTCTAAAATATCTTTGAGTACTTAGTAACAGCTAAACAGGCAATCCCTATTCTAGATGTAAGCAATGCAAGTGAAAACTCTGAGAACTGAAATCCCCAGATGAGATCTTCTTCTGACATTTTGCCTCCTTCTGTTGACAAGGTCACGTAACTCAGTCTGTTAGCACAGAGGATGAGAGCATGTACTGTCAACACCAAACCGCAGGAGTGACCACCAAAGAAGGGGAGAACGGGAGAAAGTCAGAGAGCTTAAAAAGGAAGGTTAGGGAAGGATAGTTGGATGAGAGGAAAAGACGGCCCGGAGGAAAGGGAGGAACCAGGAGGACCAGCTGTTGCTGGTCCAACTCCTACCAAAAAAAAGAGAAGAAAACAAGGCAAACCAAAGCAAAGCAGATTAAGTGAATGAAAAAAAGTACCACAGAATAATGTAGACTAGCTGAAAAAGACTGAGTGCTAAAGAGGACCTGGAGGAGGAGAAGGATGAGGAAAGGGGAAGGCGATAAGGAAAAGTGAGAAAGAGGAAGTGAAGAGTATGTTTTCTTACCATATTGCCATCGCTTCCTTGGGAAGATGTCTCTGAAATCTATTAATTAGCAGGTTTGAGGGCAAAGAGATGGCTTACTGATGTTGCTGTGAAAATTGCTTCTGTTGCTGTGAAAATTGCTTCTGTTGCTGTTGGATGTAGGTTTACAGGGTACATAAAGTAAAATTTGCACAATGTCATGCCAGGAGATTAAAATCCTTGTAAATTGCTTAGGGTTAAAACCACCTGCAACCATGCAACAGTATGAGGCCTGTGTTCATACAAATTGTGTCTGTGTCGTATCTGTAGAATGACATTGGTGTCTTTGCATCTCTGTCATTATTCTTAGCTGACAGTGCTGTACGTTATCTCTACTGGCTGACCCTCAAAGCCAGTCCTCCAGTTTGAAACAACCCTGTTCAGAGTGTACCTTATTTTTTCATGTCAGCTTTGAAGTGTGAGTTGCATTGCATATTCGAACGGATGTGCTGCTTGCTAAGAGTGCTGGAAGATCATGTATTTGAAGCACCAGAGGTAAGGAGGTGTACTGTCTGTATTTCAAACCACCCTGCTTTAACAGGCAAAGTTAAGAGTAACTTGGGAAGTAATAATTGTAGTAGTAGTAATAATACTGATAAAAAAGCTCAAAGCTAGATTTTCAGCTGAAGTATAAATGTTTGGTAAAGTGATTACAGTGGGCACAAAACAAATGGTCAGAGGAAATCTCCAAAAGGGCATACAAAGGGAGCCTTTAGAATATCTGCCTTTCCCTGGGTATGTAGTACATACTGAGCTGTGTTTTCCTAGAAGCAGTGTTTGGCCCTGGACTGCTACGTCTGTTTGTTAAAGCAGCAGCAGTGTGGGATGGGAACATACTTGGTTCATTCCCATATTTCTGAAAGTATTAGGAATGCGTGTTTTAACATTCACTTTCTGTGCAGCTTATATTGCTCACTGCAGTCACTGCTGGGGTCATGCACAGCTCTCTTGTAGTACTTAAGCTGGTACGTTTCTGTGGTGCTACTGCAGGATTTATCAGATACATGGTTTGCAGCTTATAAATGTAAATGAATGTTCCACTTTAAAACCAGTGCAAAATACATTAATAACTGCTAATAACACATTTTTGATAAAAATCTATGTGCCCTCCTCTCTCATCTGTCAGTTAAATCAGACATTTGTTTTATCCTTTGACATAACAGACTTGTGTTTTTTTCCTGACTCTTTTTTTCCAGAGCACACAGGCAGACAGTAGAATCAATCAGTAAGTGATACATCATTATGATTAATGATGAGTATATTAAAATGGTGTCTTTTATGAAGAAAAAAGAACATTTCACTGGAAAAAAATCATGTGCTAGGGGGAGGATTGCTTATGTTGAAGAAGGTTTAATATGTCAGGTGCCAGCTACAGGATGTGTACTTTAAAGCACCCCATATACAAGTCATCCTAGAGGTGATCACTGCAAAATCCTTTGCTTCTTTAGCAGGCCATGCAAACACAGGGAAGGATGAAAATTTCTCTTTGTAGTTACGGCATTTATTTTTTATCTTTATGTATTTAAGGGACTGTGCTTTATGATTACAGTAAAATGCAGTGTTATGTACCTTTGGACATGCTGGTTACCACTCATTAGCACTCAGATAAAAATTAGACTGTACATGCAATAAAAGTGTTATTGTACTATATTGTACCCACTTTACTAAACTGTGCTGTTAGTATTCACGCATGTGGCAAATATGACTTAATCAGACCACAAATATTTTGTAGCATTCCATGGTATCTCATTTATTTGTTTAATTTGCTGCTATAGCAACTGGATTCCATCCTTTTGGATTCTTTTTTTCACAGACCTATGATCTACTTGGTTGAAGCTTGGCAGACAGCTTTTCCTTCAATTGAAGGCATATGCGCTAACTCAGTGACCAGATTTTTACCTATTTATCATTGTTGGAAAGTGGGTTATTTCACATGGACACAATACCCGAAGAATCAGCAGACATGGTGAAGGGAGTCGGAGCCCAAAAGCTTACATGCTTTTTCCAGCCCTTGAAGTTGATGGAATAAAAAATATTACTTCTCCGTGTATCCTGATGTCATTATCGCTACAGGAACACTAATACAGGGAAATATTTTGACATTGTTTTTTGTAACAAATTAAAAGTAACTTTTTTCTTTGTTAGTAGGTGTCTTCTTATGTCTTTGTGTTTGGAAAAAAAATATAACTTCTGCAGAAATCATTTTATATTCAGATGATTAATATGTTGAAGTAGTGCCACAGCACTAAAGCTTTATACATGCCAATCAGCGGAAATCAAGGATTTGGGGACAACCTTGGGAATTACTTTTGCTCATGGTGGACTGTGAGGTTTAACATAACCTGATGTCTGACCTGGCTTCCTGTTCAATCCCCATATTTTTATTTTCCCACATAGATAAAAATAAGTAAAAACAGTGTACATATTTAGCAACTCCTCAAACACAAGAGACTCAAATTCAGGATGCAGCATGAAGGATGTTTTTGGCAGATGTGTAAGCCATTGCCATTGGTCATGCAGGTCTGCAGTTAGCCCTTTTACCTTTGGACATTTACCAGAAACTCCTAAGTCCCAGGCTGGTGCCCTACTCAGGAAAAGCCGTCACCTTTTCAGAGATGTGTCTTTCTCTCAGAGACCAGAAGGATGACTCAGGCGACACTTTTCCTCCCTCTTTCACCACAGTTATCTGAACAGGAAAAATCTTCAACTATGGAGAAATAGCAGAGGGCATGGAGATGTCTCAAAATGGCAAAAGGCAGACCAGTGGCCAGTGTGTGCTCCTACATCTTTGTTGCAGTATTATCTGGTACCCTTTAACTCTTCACAGAAAGCTTTCTTTTCAGAACAAGTAACACTGCAGTTTTGAAGTGCTGTTTAAACTCTGGTTTTAAATTTCCATTTTATTCCTAGTCTTGAAAGAAGTTGTGCAGTGTTTGAAATAATTTTTTATAAGTCAT
The DNA here is from genome assembly GCA_025447955.1 of Psilopsiagon aurifrons. Classification (NCBI taxonomy): domain Eukaryota; kingdom Metazoa; phylum Chordata; class Aves; order Psittaciformes; family Psittacidae; genus Psilopsiagon; species Psilopsiagon aurifrons. The sequence goes on along the minus strand of JAOEHY010030082.1, from coordinate 7,644 downwards.
AATTAGCTAATGTCCACATTTTGTGGGGCTTTGGAATGATAGTTAGAAAGGCAGTGCTCACTGTTACTGGGTTTATAGCGCTGTGCCAGATTCTGGTTATGAAGTGTCACAGGCAGGGCAGCTACTGTGCCAAACCAGACTGCTTGTGCCGGCACTCTGCTTTTCTCCATGCTGGGTCCTTGCCAGCTGCTGAGAGGCATTTCCCTTTCATGTGCCTCAGTTCCCATTCCTTCAGTTGAAATAAAGAGGTGAATTGCATTTTGCAAGTTACTTTGAGGTTCATGGATGCAAATGCAGCTAACAGAGTTGATGTTTCTGTCCATTTTTCTGCAGAAGTGATCTCTGTGTCAAATATAATTACTTATGGTTATGTACTAAATGTAGTGCTCCTAGTATCTCATAAAATACTCTAGGCTGACATGATGCATGCTATAGAAAGTTCAAGTATACTTAAAAAGGAAATTCTTCTCTATAAAAAATGTCAAAAATATTCAAATTACATCCTTAGGTTTGTTTCCAACAGGAAGCAATTTTATTTGCATCCTGGGATTTTTAGCTTTTTGTTCTGTTACTTCGAGCTTTACCAGCTTTCTCTAAACCCTATATGCAGGGATCCAACTTGCTGAGTCATTGCCATGCACATTTTTGTGGCTTCTTTTGCAAATACAGTATGTAATGTAGACATTGGTTTATGAACTATTTATGGGAAAGATGAAATATGTGTGTCAGTTTACTGAACTTTGTATTTTAAGACACTTTTAAAAATGAAGAAATGGGAAATGATACCATTTGCTATAAAGAAAACATCCATCAGAAATGTCTTTTTACCCATACAGAGATTTAATGATGTTTCCATTAAGAAACAAAATTGTGTTGGCTGCAAGTTGCTTAAAAATGCTTACATCTGCAGAACATTTTAAGAGGTGAATATATGTATTCTTAGATCTGAGACTAAGGTGATGGCATTTTGGTCTTTGCTCCTGAAGCAGTGGAATGAAAGATGAAAAAGAAGAAGGAATTTGAAGGAGGAAGAAATAAATGCATGTGTCAGAAGCTAAGATAAAAAGGGATAGCCTTAGAGGTTGTTAAGGAGGAGAAGACAGTGAGCAAAGTAGAGGAAACAAAATGCTGAAATAAGGAGGTGATAATAGTAGTCAGCTGGAGAGAGCTATGGAACATGGAGGTGATAATTGTGTGTACTGTACATCACTGAGAAAAAGCTTGAAAAGGAAGTTTAAGGCACATACTGTATATCGAAAATGGGACCTTTCATTTGTTCTAGACCAACATGTAGGGATTGTCATCACTCGGTTTCTTGTGACCACTGTGCAAGATCACTCTTTGCAGACTGATTTTCCAATGTTTTTGTCTGTGCGGAAGTCACAAGAGTGCACTGCTTTGTACACTCATTGCCTCTAATACCCCCAGCATTTCTGGATTTTTAGACCTCACAGTTGTCTGCCTGAGCACTATGCTCCTTTGAGTCCCACAGTTTTATTCTCCAAGACAGCAGTTTGGTGAGATTAGCATATATATTATAGATTTTGTAATATATATAGTGTATGCATGTATATAATATATTGTATAGTATTGTGGTGTGTGCAAAAATACTCTAGATAGACAGTATTGTATAAAGATATATGCTACTATTTATATGTTAATGATATCAGTACCTAGTACTGTTTTAAAGACCATCTCCTATAATTTTATTTAAGCCAAGCACTGTTGGTACAGATGCAAAACATTTAGTCCTTCCATTTCTTTTTAGCCTATATGAATTGCACAGGTAAAAACTGGCAGAAGAGAGTTGTTATTTTCCATGTGTTACAGAGTAGAAACTAAACCATGGAATTTGTGGTTTGCCTGAGGCTACAGGCAGTTTGTTAAAGATTGAACTGCAAAATGAATCTGTGTTTGCTTCATTGGCTGGTGCTCCTATTAAGAAATAATACTCTCTCTCCAAACCAGGAAAGAAGACAGTGAATGAGCAAGCACTCACTTGGGTTTTAAACTCATGCTCTACTCAATTTTTGAATAGAGAGATGTTGCTCTAAGTCCTGCTTCACTTAGTTACAATAGGCGTTTCATTATTTTCCTTTTGTTTATGTTACTGGAAGCACAGGTTCATCTCACTAACTGCTTTTGTGTTATGTTTTCCTTTAGTGTAGCAACTACTGTCAACTTACTCCAAATAATTTGTTTTTTGGCGTACCTTTTCTCCGTAAGGAGGAAAATCCCTTAGGTTTCCGTTCCTTCTCTGATGATTGATTTGAGAACAGAGACTCTGACATGTAAACAGAAGGATGATCTAAGAGGTATGAACTTGGAAATTGAAAAGACATCAAAGGAGAAAAGGTCCCTCTCATTTGGAATTGGTTTTAATTGTATTGTCCAGGAATGCTGTTGGGACCTAAGAGGGGGGTGTTACCACTAACAAAAATCAAGGGAAGCTGAGAGCTTTGCTTGCAAATTTTTTAAAGAACTTTCAAAATTCTCTTCTATGGAGCCAAAGTGATTTCAAAAGCTATGTCAAAAGTTACAATTACAGGTAAATGACAAGACGAAATAAAAATACCCTTAAGAGAAAAAATGGCTCATGCAAAAGTGTGTTGCTGAAAGTAAAGTAGTAGCCATGAGGAGTTATACTTTGTTTATTTTGACTGTGTGTTTACTAGACAAAAAATTACACCAGAATGTGCAGTGGCACGATGTAGAGGCCTGCATCCGCTTTGGGAAGAACCTTTCTTCAGGCAAGAATTCACTGTTTACCAGCTCTGTCTCAAATCTGAACTCTGCAGCTTAACTGGCAATAGCACAAACATTCACAGCTGTATAAGAAATGTTATTTAGTTCACAACAGTAGCCATGGTTACCTGCATACTTTCATTGCCTGATTCATGTGTAATTCTTTTTTTTTTCTGGAAATATCATTACCCTGTAATATAATACTGTACAGCCTCTTGGTAGGTTTTACAGTGTGAGGAAGAACGTTTTGTGGTAAACCTGAAAGCCTCCTCTATCAAATTGGCTTGTACATGGAAAATCCCACCTATGCATTGCTAGGCGAGTCTGAACACTCTTGTGACTGCAGTTTAAAAGTCTAAATAGGAATATGTAAAATTCTTTGGCATTAAAAAGCCCCTGACAGTGTTCTAACTACGCAACATTTAAATAGAACTAGCCTGTGCTTGGTCCCCTCACAGGTGACACAGACCAGGCAGTTCCTGTCAGTACATGTTAGAATAGCATATTATTCTCATTTACTCTTGCAGGAAATGTAAGGCACAGCAATCCGATGGTATCAGAAGGGTAGAAAAGTGCTAAGGGTTTACTCCTTTCCCCTTACTTTTGTCTAACTCGGTGCACTCAATGCAGATATGATGTACTTGGGAATCCAATGTTTTTGTCATATTCATGGAAACCAGCCTCTTACGCATTATTTTCAACCATATTCTAGCCTTCGCTAAGAAAATAAAATAGTACTTAATCCTTCCAGATAACTCAGATCACTTTGCAAACAAATTAATTAAACTTTAGAAGAATATTAAAGGCAGTTTACTTAGGCTTATATATTCTTTCTTGTAACTGAGAGTCGTGGCATTCATTCTGTAGGAATAAAATCACTTATCTCCATTTAAATTACAGCAGCAAAAGGAACAAAGGATATTTGCTTCTTTACCCTGGCAAATTTATCTGAACTCTTTTAATATAAGGTCCCTTACTGCTGTTGTTGTTATAGAGAAAACTGACTGGACTAAATATAAAAATTGTATTTAAAGATCATGTTCCTGGGCATGTTTATGTGAACATTGAAATCTAGGAGTTTTATAGATATTGCATAGAGATTGAACCAAATTTCTAAAGTGAAATTTTAAAATCACTCATGTAACCTCATGAAACCTTGTTGAATGCATGGTAGAGTTTTAATATACTATCCAGACCTGTTTTCAGTGCATCTGCAACAGCAAGAAAGAAGATGGCATTAAGATGAAAATTTCTATAGCGAAGCCGGCTGTTACCACAGTCTGGCTTCTGTTACTGCCGTAGCACTGCCAACTTGGAGCTATTTATAGGCATTAGCCTATATCTATCCACACACACAGATCTACTACTCTCTTCAGAAGTAGTTGTGTTCCTGAAGAAGTCAGTCTGAGGTCTCAAGCTTATTTTTCCTTTCAGAGGTGAGTTTCTTCAGCTGCCTTTACTACCAGTTAGTAAGAAGTTGGCAGGTGGTCTCTCCCTGCCAGAGCTCTTGCATCAGCCCTACAAGCTGGAAGGTTCAGTTGTGATGTTTGCAAGATCTTCAAAAATGTTTCTTACCCTACAGGACTCTCTGCATTATCTTTTGATTTTCACATCTTTTCATCCTTTTCTTAAGTGAGGATGGTGTACAAAGCTCTTTAAAAACAGTATTTGTTTACATTATCTCAAAGCTACAACTTGTCTCAGTTCAAAAAAATGGTGCTTCTTTGTCAGAGATCGCAGCAAACTTTTAGTTTCCTTCTGGCTGCAGCAGTATGTTTTGGTGCTGTGCATGATTTATAGCAGAAAATAAAACCTGTTCTCTTTCATTTTCCTGATGATGAATGCTGGGCAGTAAACCCTTTCCCCAAGAGCCAGGCCTTGCTTGGGGCAGAGATAATGTTTTAAGTTCACTGCACCACAGCACGGCTGGAGCCTCGTGTCTTCTGCGCCATTCTCTTAACACTTCATGCCTACATACACCCATCCATAAATTAGATTCAAGCCAGTCTTTCTGCATCCTGCACTATACCACCTCTATCCACAGCATAAATCCAGAAATGAAATATACTCCCTGGCCGAGTCTGAGTGAGAGCACGCTCCTCTGACATAGTGCCAGTAGCAGCAAGACTCAGGCTGCAGCCTTGGGGTTCCTTATCACTTCTGCCACCCCATGCAGCACAGTGATGTAGCAAAAAGTTCTGGTAGCTTGTAAATTTGCAGTGATGGGCTCAAAACTATATGAAACTAGAAAGCAAAGTAACAGTACTAGTATTTGACTGATATAAACCATCTCTCATTCTCACATTCTCAGTGCAAAAGATTATTTCTCTGCCACAGGACTTAAGCACCTTTGTGATCTCATGGGAGAAGGTTTTTCCTGCGTGAATAGAGTGGAAAGCATTCTGCCATTATTAAACTGTTTCTTTTCTGATTTTTTAATTAATATATTGGTTTCTTTAGTTACTTCTAGTTTTCCTTTGAAGAGCACTTAGCTTGCCAGTCTTGCTTTCACCTAAGAGTAGCTCTTAACAAAGATATTCGAGTAGCTCGTAAACAAAGATATTTCCACAGAAGTGGTTTTGCACCGAATAAGGCTTTAGTAAGTTCATAACTGACCGCGTTCTGGAGACTTAGTAAATATTACTATCCAAGACTCGAGTAATTTTTCCCCCATGTTAGCAACTTAAAACCATTTTGCCAGCTCTACTCAGCACTCCTCCCCAGTTTCTTCTTTTATGCAGTTGCAAAAATATATCTACATATATGTATCCTTTTCCCTCCTGCAGTGTTTTGTCCCTCAAAGATTTGAAGCAGTGTGTTCAGTTTCTGCTAATACAGTTCTTTCCATAGCAGCAAATTATGACTTTGCAAAAACAGAGGTTGCTGTAAGCTGTTGGTATCCTAGGGGAAGTTGCAGCCTGACAACACCACGTTTGAGTTTTAGCTAGGACTTCTGCAACTTGTATGTACTTAAGCTCTCCTAAACATTAAATGATTTTCAGCTTTTGACCTTTTCAGTTCTGAACTGCCAACCACTAAAACATGAGGTTTCCCTAGTATTTATTTCAGAGGACAGATTTGAGGTGAAATGTCAATGGGAAGAGGAAGGGAGAATAAAGTCCCCTTGCAGTATTATCCGGGTATCTAGTGTCCAGTTAATACAAATAAATCAGTTTTACTAGAATTTGTTGGAGTGTTTTTGCTGCTAAAGCGCAGACCACGTGGGAAACAGTTAACAGTCTCCAGATGTGAAGTAGCGAGGGCCATCAGCAGCACAGAAAAATTATACTTTTCTCAGTGAGGAGAGCTAGTGCAGCTGGGATTGATGGAGGTGCAAGAAGGCTGCTGCTCTGAGGGCATGAGAGAGTCAACAATCTTCCTCTTCCTATGTTCATGGCAGGGCGTTTACGAAACCTGATGTTCTAAACATGCAGGGAAGGAGCTGGGGAGCTACCCAGGAAGAACCAAGCCAAGCTGCCTAGCACACACCTGGAGACAAGGATCAGTGTTTACCTGTTGTTGGTGCTTGGGGATATGCAACCTAGGGTGGCATTTACATTAGCTGTGTGTTGAGCGAAACCTCGTGGGATTAAAGCGAACTTGGAATCTTCTTTCCTTTCTTTTGCAAGTGTATCCACAGGGAAACCTTGGATGACATTTGGCCCTGTCTCATTTTTCACATCTTTATCAAGCTCTGGCCACATAGAGTCTCTGTAAGGAAACTAGATGCTGGGGCAAGGAGTGGGTTGGAATCTGTCCGCTTGCCAGATACTCTGTGACTAAGTGCATTTCTTTCATCATAACCTTTTCCACCTTGCTGATTGAGAAACTGGGTAATGGTGATACACAGATCCTTTTTCAGAAAATTTTATGGACCTGTTTACTTGTTGGGAGCATCTGTGTAGCTAAGTGGGATGTTCTGCGTTTAAAAGGCTGGGTTTTAGTTGTGCTCATCCCTGTAGAAGTTCAGGGAAAATGAATGGGCATAAAAATACGTCCACCACCAAATAGCCTAAGGTGCAGTACAGAAGGTTGTACTTAGAACATATTATTATAGACATGTTGTCAGGGAGTATTCCTGTTGCACGATGTTCTGAAAACATCTCTGTTTGCCTCAAGGGAATGCCCGTCTGCCCTTCTTATGATCCATGGGAAAAGAGGAAAAATACCCTTGTGGTAAAGGCAAATGGAGAGTTTCCAATGTCTAATATCCATCCTGTTTTTGTTCCTAGCACAGCAACTGAAGTGGTGTGCTCGTGAGAATCTTACTGGTGCACAATAGAGAAAGAAGGAGAGTTTTCAACTTTCAAGGTCCTATGATTACAGAAAAAACTTAATGGCATTGTTATCATCTAAATGTTTATGATTTACAATTAACATGCATTTTTTAAATGTTTACCATGTTGTATGGTTTACATGCAGTAGCTGCAATGTGGCTTAAATCCCACCCGAAGTGCCTCTTTCCAAATACTGCCCATTCAGCCAGGCATTATTCTTTCAAGGAACTGTCCACCCACAGAAACTAATGACACAGGTTGCTTTCAGAGCTATCCTGTGGAATAAGTCATGTGTGCTAGTACTACTCATGCACCAACCCTTCTTATTGAGTGTTTCTTTACATAACCTCCTTGAAATATATAGATAAACCCTGAGCATCCTGCATCAGTATTTTTGGGCTCTTCACCAGGTGTCAGTGGGTAAACCTGCAAGCATTAACATGGTGGCCTTCTACGATGGGGCTGCAGAACTGATGGATGGGGCAAAGCAGCTGACATTGACTGCCTGGACTTGTGCAGAGCGTTTGACACTCTCTCACATGACGTCCTTGTCTCTAAATTGGAGAGACATCAATTTGATAGGTGGACCACTCGGTGGATAAAGAACTGGCTGGATGGCCAC
>JAOEHY010030081.1:15203-30233 GCA_025447955.1 Psilopsiagon aurifrons | reverse complement strand
AGCAGCGCGCCTGCTTTTCCCTGCCGGCCGGGATAACGGGAAGGCAGCCTGTGGGATTCTCTCCCTCCTGGAATCGAATCGGCGTGCGGGCGGTTTTTAATGGGACGTTTGAAGTGTTTTTCTCTGAGAATGGAGAGTTACGTGATGGGAATTTTCAGGAACTCCCTTGCAGAGCTGCTCAAGATGTTTCATTAATTTTTCCTCAGTCGAATTGTTGACATAGCTCGTGCAGCTGAAGTGACGTATATATAGACAAAAAAGCAGCATATGTTACAGTGCACTTGACATTATTTTGGTAAGAAAAACATTTGCTGTAGAATTAAGATTACTTTTTTGTCTGTCATAGTATTCTCTCTTAGTAAAAGTGAAAAGAAAATCAGGGCCTGTTTCCAGGATGCTTTGACAGTTTGTACAAAAAGAAATTTTAAAAAGTGAGCTTTTAAATGTCACATTGGAACAAATTGAAGTTTCTTCCTCAGAGAAAGCCTTTAAAGACTTTAAGAAGTGGGCCTTAAGCTGAAATCTTAAGATCACCATTTGTGCAGTCAGAATAGTGGCCTCTTCAAACTTAGGAACCAGCTGGGGTAAAAAAAAAAGGTGGTTGCTCTGCAAAAAAAAAGTTGGACAGAAAACTAGAATAGGATAAGGCTACAAGAGACAGAGCTCCAGTTCCAGCCTGGTATCCCAGGAAAACAAGATGAGAGTATCATCTTTCTGTCATTCCCCAGCAATCATTTGCTTCCTTTCTACCATATGGCAAAAAGTAAACAGCTTCTGTGTTCCTGCAAGTTTGGAAAAGCAGGCAAAAGGATGGAAAGTTTCTTTTCGGTTTTCCGTTAAAATCTCTGCCTAGGAGCTCAGGCAAACCACAGTGGATTCCACAGTGAAGACAGTCCTCATAAACTCCTCAACCATGAGAAATGTCCCAACTTGCACCTTTTCTGATGACCAAAGTTGGTTTGTATCAGTTTGCGAATCAAAGGCAGTCCTAGCTCCTTTAGCTGAGGTAGCCACTGTGCTACTTGGTTGCATATCACTGGGGCCCCTGGCATCAGCATTATGCCTCTGAGGAGTGAAACCAAGGGCTTCCTCACTCTGTGCAGAGCTGCACACCAGTGGCACTTCCCTCAGCTGCTGCAGTGGAGAAAGGGAGAGCCTGCGATTGCATTGTTTTCTCTCCCTTTATCCTGCTCATCCATGCCCTGGGAAGATGCCAGCACAGCACAGCTGGAGCATTTGGGGTACATGGGTACAAACACAAGAATGGGACGTAGAAGATGTGTTGAGGTGATGCCAGGTGAGGAAAAGAAGAACCCCATATCACCTGCTGAAGTCCAGTAACCAGCAGTCTATCTCATGTATCATGTTGTCATGGTTTAAGCCCAGCCGTAACTCAGAAAAACCAAGCAGCCTCTCTCTCACTTCCTCCCCCTGCTCGTGGAGGGATGGGGAGGAGAATCAAAAGTATGTAACACGCACAGGTTGAGATGAGAACAGTAACTAAGGTATAACACAAACCACTGCTGCTACCACCCATAATAATGATAAGGGAAATAACAAGGGAAGAGAATACAACCGCTCACCACCCGCCAACTGACACCCAACCCAAGCAGTGATCTAACCCTTCTGGGTAACTGCCCCCAATTTATATACTGGGCAAGACGTGCTGTGGTATGGAATACCTCTTTGGTCAGTTTGGGTCAGGTGTCCTGTCTCTGCTTCCTCCTGACTTCCCCTTCTCCCTGGCAGAGCGTGAGACTCAGAAAGTCCTTGGTCAGAGTAAGTGTTACTGAGAAGCAACTGAAAACATCGGTGTTACCAGCACTGTTCCCAGGCTGAAAGTCAAAACCACCGCACTGCACCAGCTACTAAGAAGGAGAAAAATAACTGCTACTGCTGAACCCAGGACACCTGTCCTCTGGAAAAATATCACTTCCCTTCAGAAAGGTCAGACTGCGTGGACAAGTTGTATGTTTATGTAAAAAGGTTAGAAGGGGCCGCGGAAGGATGCTTGAGAAGACAAATCTCGGCTTTCACCCAGAGCTTTCCCAAGCTTTGTGGATCTTTTCATCCAGAGCTTTAGTACTGTGGATTTAATGGTATCAAGTTATCTTACAAGAGATTTCTTGATACACTTAGGGTAATACCTTTTCTGGGTAAACTGGTTGAACATGAAATGAATTCTTCCAAGCAAAGACTTCAGTTGTGTAGCCACTCCCATTGCTGAAGTGTATTTTAACCTGAGTTTTCAGCCTTGTGAATCTGCTTTTCCCACAGCTTTTTTGCTGATCTATGCATATGTCTAATATTACATACACACAGTGAGGTTAGGAACAAGGACACAAAAAAGCTTGTGTACACAAGACCCACATTTTCTCTGTCTGCATGCTCTAGCTTGGGTCTAAAACATTCCCACTGGATGCAGGCAGAGCTGAGATAGCAGACTGGGCAGTACCATGTGATCCTACGAGCCAGAGTGCCCGGATAGCAGTGAGATGTGTGGTACCGTCCTAAGGGGTCTGGTGTAAGTGCTGTACCTGATCCAAACATCAAATTGGTTTGGAAGCATTCCTCATCTTTTCTGTGTTCTCTTGGCCAGCAGAGCAGGGTCAATAATGGGAAGAGGCTCAAGATGGCATAAGCCTCTTTTTGTGGCTCCAGCAAACTCTCATCTCTCCTGTCTGTTCATTTCTGTTCACTTTGTATAAGGACTTGGCCTGAAGACTGGCCTGCTGCTAGTGAGTATCCATGTTGGAGCCTGACACCTTCTCATTAATCATGTGTTCTGCTCCAGAATTCTATTTTTATTGCCTGTTCCTGCTGGTCAGCCAGAGGAATCCTGTCAGCCATTCCCTACCAGCTTGAGCTTGCACTGCTACCTTGTGCAGTGCAAGGAGATTTACTGGACATTCCTGCAGAGTGGTGATTGATGCTGTTATCCTTTTTCCACAAAACTAGATCCGCTGTTAATTGAAACTGGCACCTATAAGGAGAGTGCTACCATTCCTCTCCTGAGCACATACAGAGATTTACTTTGCAAGAGATCCAGGGAGCAGGACAAAGGAGAAACGGATAGGTACCCCTGGGTCTTGTCCCACTTTGTAGTTAAGCTGTAACTGTTGTGTTTTCCAACCCAGAAATAGCCAAGTGACAGAATTTGTATGAGCTCTGACAGAAAGGCAGAATTAATTAAACATTATGAGATGAAAAATGAGGGGGGAAAGGGGAGGTAGAATCTATGGGAAGGAAATCCCTGCCAGCGGCTCTTTTCTCCAGCCAAATCAGGTCGCAAGTGCCAAATAGCTCTCCCCTAACATTTAAATCAATGTTGAGAAGGCCATGTCTGCTATTGAGAGTGATAATTTGTCTTTGTGTTGACCCAAAATTAACATGTTTAGTAAATCATGTGGAAACAGATCCTAAAGTGCAGGCTGGCATCAGATAATACAAATGAATAATAATACTTTTTGAGGGATAGGGTTATTGTAGCTGTGATTTTAATTTTTTTTTAAGGCATCAGCAAGACAAGTTTTGTAGGCAGGAATCTTGTTAAACCAAGGAGTTGAAAAATGTAATGCCTAAACACTTTTTTTTTTTCACAGTACCAGTTGGTCTATTGAAAGATATTATCTCTACCTACAAAACTGCCCTTGCTTAGTATTACTGAAATGGATCAAAGGAAATGCTTCTAAAAGAAAGTTTTCACATAATCTGAATTTAACCTTTAAAGTCTATCATTACAGTATATCATTAAGAAAAAAAAGTTAGCAAGATTTACAAAAATACAAGCATGATCAGAGTCCACAGTAATATTAGACAAGAATTTAGCATTTGCTCATTTAGTTTTTTGAAGGAAGAGTAATAAAGCCTGATAGTTCAGGATATACACCAACTGCTGTCTGAAGTCTGAGGGAAATTGGCACTTTTGAGGAGATTATTCCACAAAATTAAGGGGCTTTTTGATCTTCCTTTGAAATGTTTGAGAATTACTAATATGGCAGTCAGGATATTGGCTTGAATAAGCAGGACCAACCTGCTGTGGCAATACCCATGTGTCCCTAACTAGGTGGTTGTCTTCACTAGCAGGATCTGGAAGAAACTAAATGTTGTGCCTAACTCAACTCCCATTCACATGCAAAAAGAAATTCATTCCCACACAGTGAAGTTTTGAATTCAAATCAAGTAGCAAATCAGGAGTTGACCCTGAAGTGCTCCTGCTAACACCTACATTCAAAATATGTGCTAACACCTAATGTGTAAGGCGGAGGTCTAGCCCTAAGCTAGATTTCGTATTAGTACAGGCACTAAAATACAAGTCTAGTTTAACTATGCTAGTAATCCAGTCATACGTTTTGGCTAGAGAGTTTCTTGCCATGTGGCTACTCCCACTGTAGCTGGCTTTATCTAACTGGTGCAGTGAAGACTAACCGTCTTGTGACATAACTTGGATAAAATACTTGGTAACAGAAAGCACTCTTTTCTGGTGGGAAAAAACCCATCCCAGCCTACTCACTTAGAAAAATGCTTTACATATGTATGTCACATTTGTTGAACCCTCTCTACCCTCAGTCCAGCACCTCTGAGAATAAGCTAATATGGCAGATTTTATAAATATATCTTGCTTTCATCCAATGGATATGAACTGTCTTAGCTGATAGCATCTTTCACAGAAGCTTTTAAGCTGAAATCATGACGTATACATTGAGACTTCTGATACCAGATCAGCTGAATCACCAGCAACAGTCTTGTGGTTAAGAAAGTTAATGTTAGTTTCATCTTGTCTGAAGCAGAAAAAGGTGAAAGATCTTCAGTGGCATCCCAGCCACTTCCAGTCTGAATGTATTAAGTGGAAGAGAAAACAAAGCACTTTGCTTACTTGGCAATTTTAAATCAAAGGACACTCGTTTAGTGTGTATGTAAGTGTTCTGGCCAGTCATTGCCTTGCCACCCAACTGCCCACAAGCAGAAAGTAGCTGGGGTAGATGTCTAGTAGTTTCAGAACAGGAGCACAAACTTTCTAGTTTCTGGGGGTAAAACCTGTATGTAGGTATGGTGTTGAAAGGGATACAAGAAAGTACAAGAACAACATAGACTTACTGGAGTGAGTCCAGTGAAGAGCCATGAAGAAGTTAGGCAACTGGGATATCTGACATGCAAGAAGGGGGTGAAAGGGCTGGGACTGTTTATCCTGGAGAAGAGAGTCTTGGATCCTACCAATATGTATAAATATCTACAGGGAACCTATTCTCCTTTCTCTAGTATTCGGTGACAGGACCAAAGGCAATGGGCACAAACTGAGACACAGGACATTCCCCCTCAATGTTAGGCAATACATTTTTACTGCAAGGGTGGTTGAGTGCTGAATAATTGCCTGGAGAAGTTGTGGACTCTCCATCCTTGGAGATATTTAAAACCGTACTGGATGTGCTCTGGGGCAACCTGTGCTAGCTGATCATGCTTTCAACATGGGACTGGACTAAGTGATCGCCAGAGGTGTTTTCTGACCTCACCCATGCTGGGACTGAGTACCAGTGAGGGCTGTGGAAAGCAGAAAGGCAACCTGTCAGCCAGGAAATCTTATTGCCAGCATGGTATTTCCCTGCTTGCAATGATTTCTCTAGGGCCTGTGGAATCCTATACTTCCTTTCTCAGTTTTTGAATCCTTGCAAATACGTACCTCCCTAGTTTTCATATAATTTTAGCTCCTTCCTTTGTATTGCATCACATACAAACTTGTCTCCAGCACCAGAGTACAATGCTATTGCCACAGTCTTCTGGGGCAGTCTTGTGAGAGATCATCTGCTTGTCTTTGCTAACAGTGGTGGTCTCAATGCCACTTCCCCCATTGTCCCTGTAATTACCATGGGACATTTTCTGTTTCTTCTTTTCCCTATGATATGTCTGTCTATTTCTAGTCCATCTACATCTTTATTTAATCTACCCTAATTCAAAAGAAGCTATTTACCAGGTATCAGTAAAAAATAAATATATATATGTATCTTCTCTGACCGATTTCTGAGAACACCTTACTGATGCTGAATTTATTTTTTAGGGATTCTTTTTATCCAGGTTCTGTACAATTGCAGAATGGATGCTTAGTCCCTAGCAAGAAAACTGTAACTGATTGAATAATGTAATAAAATGTGCTTTTAGATATAAATTGTAACAGTTGAATGAATAATAAAAATACCCCAACATATCCTGTGGGATCATGGGGCAGATGCTCCAGCTTATCCCTTAAAACTGGACCCACTCTCTGCCTGGGCTGTGATGTGGGGCTGTGGAAGCTGGGGAAACCCTGCTGCTCCTCTGTGATGTCCTGTCCTGATACAAACAAGAAGCCTCACTGAGGTGAGCAACCTCAGCCAGAGCCAGGATGATTCTACCCTTTACACACCAGTGACTGGGGGACAATGAAGAGGCAGGTCCTGGGATGCTACACTCCAAGGAAGGCAGCAAGGGGGGACAGGCTAAGGGCAGAGGGGCTGTGTCCCTAGAGGCTCATGTCTGAGGGTGAGCCTGGAGACCTTTATTTTTATCCCTTGACAAATAATTTGCAAAACAACTTCAGAGCAGCTGTAGCTCAGTACAAACCTCCTGTGGACAGTGCTAGTTCCCTCTTCCCCTGGCATAAACTCAGCCCCATGCCACAAACCTGCTCCCCATCCATTGGCTCATGGAGGTGACCGCAGCAAGTCCTCTGTCACCAGCAAACCAAGCACTCACCCAGCTCAGGAAACCTCCCTCAGCCCACAATGACACATGTGACAGGGTGTTCCCATGGAATCACACAAACTTTGGATTGTTTTTTTAAGCTCTTTAGCTTGTCAGTGACACTTGTTCTTCCCCTTCATCAATACTCAGATAAATTATGCAGACTGCCGGAGCATGAAAGCAGAAAATATAACTGCTTCAAAAATAAGAATTGAGGTGAGACAGCAAAACTCAGCTGCACCAAATTTACCCAAGAAAATAGGATTGTGTAGAAGTGTGAGTGAAGGGGTAAAGAAACGGGCAAGGACTGAGCAACTGGAGTGGAGGCAGCTGTTTGGCATGGCAGAGGCATTCTCTGACAGAAGGAAGATGCTCCCCGACCCTCAGAGAGGCCCCTCTTCTCCCTCTACCACAGTGTTTCCTTCAGGCTGAGATCTCAGGACGTCGATTTTGAAGAAGTGGTTTCACTGTAGGCAGTGACGTGTGCCCTTAAGGCAACCACCTGCACGACTCGGTTTCACTTGCTGGGGCTGGGGGACTGCAGGCATCACCAGCCATGGCAGCAGGCTGGCCCCATGGCCACCCTGATGGAAGCCCATTTCAGCTAGCAGGTACCGTCTCCTCATGCTGCTCCTTGGACCCTTTCATCTCCATTTCCCAGTCTCTCACTGCATCACTTCACACCTTTCCTTTCTTTCACCTTTGACTTCTTATCCATTCATTTTCTCTTGCATCTTTCCTTTTCTGGCCCATCTTTCTCCTCTCTTCTGGACATGCTTTTCTCCCCTCTGTGACCCTAGTCTCTCCCAGTTCAGCCTGCTTTTTGCTCTCACTGCATCTGACACATTTCTTGCTCAAGTATTAAAGAGCATTAAATAAGAATTTTAAGAATATTGATTTTTTTTTTTCTTCTTCCTGGTGTAAATGTGTTCCCGGTGCTAATGCTAGCTTGACCTGATCACTTTAAGTAATTTATCTGCAATCTCACAGGTAAATAATCTGCGAATCAGATACCTTGGTAGAGTGGAATATGATGCATCTGTGTCTTACCAGGTTTTGTTGTTGTTGTTCAATGACCTAAATAGAAGAAGGCATATTAATGTATGAAAGTGCCTTTAATACTCTCTTTGTTTGTTTGTTTGTTTGTTTGTTTGTTAGACGGAAGAGTTTTGTATTTTAAAGCTTGATTTCCTCTATCAAAAATCCTCCCAACATTTAGGTGTTAAGAGAAAATGAAATAGTATTTGTTTCCATCTCAAATGCCTGAAACTATTCTTCTCTAACTCTAAAATGAATGTCTTGCTCCTATCAAACATGATCTTGCTGATTCAAAATCCAGGACTGAAAAAAAAAGAGTGGTTTTTTTCCTGATTGATACAGTTCTGATGCATGCCTGGGAAAGTTATTTAACTAACTGCAGTCCATTTTCAGCTCTCTATATAAGGATAATAATACTTACTTCAAAGAGCAATTGTTAGATATTATTCATTCATGGTTGAAAGTCTGGGTTGAGCTATTTGAAGAGAAGGTGGAGTAGAAATGAAAATGAGTATTCTATGATCTCATGCTTTGCTACTACTAAGCAAACCCTGTCAAAGAGGGGGGTTTGTGTTTTCTTCTTGACTGAGCTTTGCTAGTCTTGCAGGCTGCATACCAAAGTAAATAAAAATTATTAGCATTTGGGATGTGATGGTGTCCAAAGGCCCCTGCAAGGGATAGACTTCAGCAAGGCTAAAAGACAGTTCTGCAAAGAGAGCAAAAGTGTGAGAGCCCCAAGGTGTGATTATTCTCCAGGACAACTGATGTTCTTTCTGTTGAGGTGTCATGCAGTCAAGGCTAAGTATATAGGGAGGTGGTGTTACTTCTTATAAGGCTAGCTGTTATAGGAAAAAGCAGCAAATATTTTGGACATACAAACCAGCTAGGATTTGAAGGATCAGATATGTAGTTGACAGCAGAAAGCTGGAAAACTGCTAGCTCCATGTATTTCTCTATAGCAGATCACTCTTTAAAAGCATCTTTGATGTCAATATCATAAGCATTCAATTAATTATATGTAATTACTTAAATATGAATGTGTTCCTGTTAAGAATTTGTAGGTTGTCTAGAGATAAAACCTAATATTTGTGTACTTGACAGAGAATATCCATATGATGAACTAGAATCATTAGAAACTTCAATACTTCACCAGCAAAGAAAAGCTAAACTGTAATAACAGCTAGAGGAGAATCTCCGCAATATCTGTACACTTTAGGCACCATGTCTGTCTTTAAATTATAGTCTCAGAACTGCAAAAGTTGCAGGAAAGAAGAAGCATCTTGCCTGTGTTATTTGCTGGAAATAAATGCTTCCCAGCAGCAAGGAATGTAATCGCAAGAACTTTAGAAAGCAATATATATGTACAATATATATGTAAATACAGCTATTACATTAAAAGCACTATTCCAGTTCCTCATGTTCTTACCTTTTTCTGGTCATCCCAAGCAATAGCTTGTGTTTAAAGAGAATATTATCTAGCATACAATTAGCCTTGCATTAGTGGATGAGGTGGGAGGGTGGATGGGGCCTGGGAAGTGAAGCTGTAGTAGTTTCGTGTTTTAGAAATTAGAGAATTAGTGATGAACAGAGACTTTCAGTGACCTTTCTCATGAGGGAAGTTTTCCATTCGCAACTGCTGTTGCTCTCTTTTAATTTGTTGCACATGCTCTTACTGGGAGCTGTTCATGAAATCCGCAACTTCAGGGGATGGAGAAATGAAGCTGTGAGATGCTGACTGAGATCTCCCTGTTGCTGGCAAATAAGGGGAAATTTTATATGTGCAAGAACTGCAGGCTCAGGCCCTAACAAGCTCTGGATTAGACAATGGTGTGTCTGATTGCACAAAAAATATAGGACAATACTTTTGAACACCCCTCCACAGAACATACAAGTGTCCATCACGCTCCTATGGCAGAGACCCAGGAACAGATGGGCCAGCACACTTCTCCTTTCTAAGGAGACCCCCAGAAATTCTTGGGACCTAGCCCCCTGCAGGATCTGACCATCTCCCAGCAATACTCTTGATTTCTTTCTGAAGAAAGAGCTGACAAACATTCCAGAACAAGTTCAGGCGCCAAGCCCTGCCACTGGCAGGAAGGTGAAATCAATGAGCACCCCAGGGGGAATCAAGTTTGATCCTGTCTCTTTCCCAAACATGCAAAAACCTGGGTGCAAGCTGGCTGTGAATGCTGGATAAGGCCAGTACATGGTCTGCTTACTCAAGGAAACAGTCGTGCCCAGCAGAACATGCTTTCACAATTATCTATCTCCAAGTACTTTGTGAACCAGAAGATAAGGTATCACTTCTGAAGATTTCTGAATCTGAAAGGATTGTTTAGGAAAAGGGTTATTTTCCAGTGAAAGTAAATGCAATTTAAAAACATGTGTGTTTAAATTCCTTGAGGTTTGGCCCCACTTGCTTCATTCCCCCAAACCTCCCTTTTCTCCAGAAAATTCCAGGTTACCCATATTTCAAGCTACTGACAAGCTGGAAGACGCCCAAAGGCCAGCCTGAGTCCCAGGGCCACCCTCATGTCTCTGCTCAGTGGTGATGTGTGTGTGCTGCTGTGGCTGATCAGCGGAGGCAGGCTTGTCAACTGGGACATCCTGCCCTTCTGCAGCATCCCCTCAGAGACCCCTTCCCATAACAACACCAAAATATTATAGTACCTTTTGTTCACAGGTTTCTGAAAATGTAGCTTTCAAAAGACTCAAAAATTCATGGCATAAACTCACCCACTTTTCAGGTTCTGCTCTGTTAGCTGAGAAGCGGGTTTGTATAATCGGGTTGAGTTTTCTCCGCGAGGTTTTCTGAAGAACTTCATAGAGATGTTTGCTTTGAAAGGCAGTGATGAACAGGTCCAGCAAACAGCAGTGGAAATTAAATTGGAGAGTAAAACATTTATGGAGCAAAAATGTGGAAAAGCAGGAGCGGATGACCACTGAAAGCAGAAAGTAATTTCAGTTTTTTATAGTAACACTAGGAAAGAGCAAGGACTGTTTAATCCCAGTGATTATACACTTCTAAAAGGGAAATAGAGACGAAAAAATCAGTCCAGAGCCAGCAAACAGAATGTTTCTCAAAAGGGTAGGAAGGCCTTATTTCCTGTATGTCTTAACCCTAATGATCTTAGTAGAAATACATTTAAGAAGATGCTCTGGGGCTCTAAATACAAAATGCTTCCTTAAGGAATCTGTAACCTTCAAACACATATAATGCCCTAAAAATTGCTGGTGTGTTCAAGGGATAGACTCTTCTCTGTATTTTATGACAAATAAGATGATGAGAAAGCTAGACAGATAAGTGGATAAACATCGTGTGCCTATGTCCCATCCAAAGGAAGGAATGTTTCCCTGTGTTTTCTAAGATGTTTCCTTAAAAACTGCTGAAAAACTGAACAGGGTAAACAAACAGAAAAGCTGCCTTGTGGCCTGGTTGATTAGCTCTGTTACTGTTGTAAAAGTAAGACATTATTTACTCCTTTCTTTGTAGTAAAGGCTTAATGGTGTAGATAAGATTTCTAATGGGTGAGATACAAGAGCTGGTTTGAAAAGTGTTTTATTGTTACAGCGTGCTCTTTAGGGAATATGTTGGATTTTACGTTTGTACAGCTGCTTGGGAATTGCAATGCTTTTTCAACACTAACCTCATAATGATGCAAGTAAGAACAATTGGTTAGGGGTTTTCATTCATTCTTACCAAATTTGGTACCAAATGCCAACTACCATTTTTATCAAATACCTTGGATTCATTTTTATCATTTCATATTTTGTATCAAAACCATTCTCTCCTTCTCTTCTTCTTTCTGTCCATCCTTCCCCCTTGCACAATTAAGGCTTTCAGTGTTCCCTCCTCACCCCCTTTTCCAGGAAAGAAAGGATGCGTTCAGCTATGGAAACTGTTGTTTTGATTCAAAAGGGAAGTTTTACAATACCAGGATGACTGCTAGTATCATTTCATTATCTGCCATCTTCTGTTTTCATTTCTCTTTGAGGCAGAACTTTTTCTCCTTGTTAATGAGGTGCCAGGAATCTCACACCTTTGCCTTTAGGTGTTTAAATAAAGTGGCCCTTGCTTGCAAGAAGTTAGTAATACCACTAATGTCAATAGAAGTGTGTCAGGTAATGAGACTGGAGTACTTAAACATGGAGTAGTTTGTTGGGTTTTTTTTTTAAGGAGTTAAAGCAAACTTACTTATGTCTTTGGATGAGACATACCTGTTTGCTTCATGGTTGTCTATCCAGCTTTTTAATGGCATGAGCCATTTCCATGAGCAAACATGCTCTAGACAACAGTCAAGAAAAAAGACAGCCCAACACCACTTTCTGATTCCTGAGGGACCTCTGTGGTCAACAGCTAAACTTTGCCCTCAGAATTGTTCACAGAATCACAGAAAGCTTGAGGTGCCAAGGGACTTTTATAGGTCATCTGCTCCAACCTCTCTGTTCCATGAAGGCCACCAATGGCCAGCTGTCCAGGACCTTATACAGGCAGCTTTTGACTATCTGACGATGGAATCCATTGCCTCTCTGGGCAACCAGTGTCAGTGCTTGGGCACACACATGGTGAAAAAGTTTGTGTCATTGCCTCTGGTCCTGTCACTGGGCACCACTGCAAAATGCCTGGCTTCATCCTCTTTGCACCCTCCCTTCAGGTATTTATATACATTGATAAGATCTCTATGACCCTTCTCTTCTCCAAGCTGAACAGTCCCAGCTCTCTCAGCCTTTTTTCACAGGAGAGATTCTCTGGTCCCTTAATCATCTTTGTGGCACTTTGCTGGCTTTGTCCAGTATGTCAATGTGTCTTATGCCAGGGAGCTCACAGCTGTGTCCTCTTAGTGCTACCTCTACCTGCTGGCAAAACCCCTCCTAATGCGGCCCAGGATACCATTGTTCACCATATTTTGTGGGGTGTAAAGGTCGGGGTAATGTGGGAGTCAAGAAGCAGCTCTCCTGAGAGGACAAAAGATGTGGGCAAGAAGCAAAAGAGCCAGCCACAATGTAAGCTCTTCCTCAGAACAGGAGGTTGCCATGGCAGCTGAGGTTCACTCTCTCTGCTGACACTTTTCAGCCACTTCCCAGAAAGAGGTGTCCTCAGTTTTCCTGTCCTCAGACATTTTTCTGGCTGTAATGGCCCAAACTGTGGGTAGAGCCGCAGGGGCTGCATTGAGCTCCCTCTGACCACTACCCTCAGCAGAGATCATGAGACCGTGAGATCACAGCTCAGGGACCTGCAGAAGGGCTGTCATACATTCAGCTAGCCCATATAAAGCAGACAAAATGAATAATAACAAGCAAAACAATAGTTCAGCTGTTTGAGCAGTGCCTTTATCTCAGGCTCACAGGGAAGGGAGACAGCAAGTTATCTTAGTGAAATGAAAGGCAAATAAGGGTTTGAATACAACCCTGCAGTCCTTCCTCACCCAAGCCAGGTAAACAAAAACCAGAAGAGGCAGGACAGAGATAGAACTAAATGTCTTGCTTGCTTCAGCCTTCAGCATTTGCTTCTTGCTAAGAAGAATTCTTTTGGGTTGGGTTTTTTTTTTCAGATAAAATCCATGAGTTACTGACGTACACTTAGAACCCAAAGGTGATTTCAAAGCAAATCTATAAATCAAAGAGCAGCAAGGTGCTAGCGCCAGCTGTTTTTAGCAAAGAAGCCTGCAACAGCTAAAGCAGTTGGGCTGCTCACAAATGTACTTAATCCCTTACTAACAGCAGCTCATTCTCAGAGGAACAAGGAATCTGTATTCAGGAGGCCAATTATATGATTAGAAGGTCTGAAAAATGATAGAATATATAAAGAATTCAAACTAGATTGCTATTCATCCTGGCATAAACAAATGCTGAAAATGCAATCTGAGTCAGAGCATGATCTGGATATCAGTCTGCAATAAAGTAAATGGCAAAAGTACTCAATAAAGTTGGATATGGTGTATCCTGTGAAAAAATATGCCTGCACTTTGTGTAATCATTAGCTAATTTTTACTATACAAGGCACTGAAGCAAACATATCTGTAACTAATCAGCAAAAGAACAGGAGATGCTCTGCTGACTCTCAGTTATCTATTCTGTTAGAGAAGGTTTTGCTTGATTCTCTGACAGAGGAGTATAAAATACTGTGATACCTTATTTGAAATCTTCAGCCATTTTAATTATTCTTGGTTAAAATCTCTGTGTAATTTATAAGCTGGCTGCGACGAGCCATAGGCTGAACTGCTGACTCTCCTCCTCCAAGAGAAAAAGTAACAGGATCAAAAGGTGCAATTTTATCCAAAAGATGAAGTTTGCTGAAATTTGTACCAAAAATATGTTAGGCCATAACAAGACAGAGGACAAGTTGTTGGAAACAAGGTCCAGGTCATTAGATATATTTAAAAAACATGTGGAAGAGTAAATTTCTTGCAGCTGTTTTCATCTGGGACCTGAAAATGGAAAAGAGGAGGAAAATTCAAAATATGAAAAGTTGATTTGTGGACAGAGTGTTCTCTGCTGCATGCGGCAAACTCTGCTGGAATAGGCAGCTCGTGGCAGTGATGTTCCAGAGACAGATTGAACAAGCTTCTCTCTCATATGTTGAAAGCAGGTCTTTTAGATTCAGGCATAGATTAGATTTAGAAGGACAGGGAAAACAAAAGTCTTAGGCAGAGGCAGTGTAGTTTTACTACAAGATCTGACATAAAGTAAGTTATCCACCAGCAAAACCCTTTGCTGGCATTTGCACAAGATGCGTTAGAAATGGTTTATTCACTGTGACAAGTTCTGTTTTAATATCTCTTCAGAAGAAACCCTTGAGAGCACTATAATAAATAGGGCATGACCTACTTGAAGATGTTCTGCTGACTAGGAAGTTCTTCACTGTATACACGAGCTGTCCTGGTGCAAAACTGCCTTTATTTTTAATCAGTTTTTCAAACCGATAGAACCAAGTCAGAATCCTGCCTGTGCCATGCAAGGACCGACACGGGATCTTCCCAGGAGAGGTCAGCATTTTTAAGCTTTCTGCCTTTTAACAGAAGACCGCAGCACGTTTGCGGGCTACTCCGTCGCGCGAGGCGGTGCGGAGCCGCGGGAGGCTGCGCGGCACGGTGCTGCGCGGCGGCGATCTGCTGGTGGCCGAAGACGGCACGTTCATCGAAGTGCAGGCCGCGGCGGAATCGGTCCTGCAGGTCACAGCCAGCGATCCGCTCGCGCTGATGCGCGCGGCGTATCACCTCGGCAATCGCCATACGCCGGTTGAGGTGGGGCCCGACTACCTGCGGCTCGAATACGACG